>CAAKHF010003588.1:74534-100799 GCA_901007745.1 Hippocampus kuda
CCCCCCGGACTGCTGTATAGGCGGATTGCAATGTTGTTGAGAGGAACAGCAAGTCCTTTAGAGTTATCTGTAGTGTTCGTGTGCGGATTGGGCTTTAATAATGATTCGCAGTGCTAATGGATCAGCGAATCTTTGGTTAAAATTGAGGTGATTTGCGGTGATGTGCCAACGAATCTCTCGCGCGAAGCCTGTACATGAAGTTCCAAGCAGTCGAACACGGGGCTATCTGTGGATCCTGTGCGTGCACATGCAGTCGTAGTAAACCAACGTAGCTTACTTACTTTGTATAAGTTGAGCGAGAGCATCTGAGAATATTAAAGCGATCTTCCTCCACGAACACACACACGCACGCGCACACAAGCGGCTGACGATATAAGTCCCAACTTTTCCGATCCGGTTGAAAAGTTTCTCTTTTTCGGAGCCTCTTGGTTGAAAACGTGGTCACACGCGTACACACACATACTCGCACGCGCACACACTTATGCGCGCGCGCAGAACGTAGCCCCACCCGCTTTGTGTTGGACACAGTTGCGTAATAGTGCGAGATAGTCCCGATTTTCAAGCCAGAGGTGAGCAAACCTCAAAACTAAAAGGCCGCAATTTATTTCTAAAAGGGAAACAGATCAGTCTGGTGATTCATAGAGGTCGTTAAAAAAAAAAAAAAGAGAAAAGAAAAATGCTCTCAGTAACGCATTCTCATTGTTATTGTTTCGTTTGGTTAATTAACAATTTATTAGTGATGTCAAACAGAGTAACCCTAGAAAAGTCAAGTGTTCAAGCATTAACAGTAACGGTTCTGTCAATAGAGGTCATTGGCAGACATTGTGGTAAATCATTTTCAGAACCAGCTTGATAATTGGGAAAAACTGACCATAGTGATGGTCAATTTGGGCTTTAAAATTTCAAAGTGGTCAGTCTGAGAATACTGGGGAAACAAGTAAAATGGATAGAGCGTTTCCAAGTGTATACTTTATTCACAAGCAGACAGTTGATAAAACAAAGACTAGAGTACAACTTTCACAGATGGTGTGCACACTGTGTGCTGGTGAGGAGGCGGCGGCATTATTCTTTGTGTGTGGTGCAGCAAGAGGTCACTTTTTGCACATACAGGAAGAAATGTGAAAGGAGTCACTCGCAAGGCAGTTTTTACATAACTCGGTATGCACCGTATTTTTATTTTTTAAGTCTATTTTATCCGGTAATCTTGCGTCCAAAATGTATTATGGCATGAAGCCAGAGTCTCTTAGACTGGCTGATACAAGATTAGACAAGTGCATGAAGAGAGGAACCTTTCTATACATTATTCACAATATTTACACAGGTGTTTTATTCAGTATGCACATTTTATCCCAGAGTCCAATTTAGTGAGGAGTCAAACATAATGAAGGAGAACTTGTCGGCGCGGCCCTCCCTCTGTCTATGACTTAGTTTCCAACAGAGACTTGATGTCCTTAATGCCTTGCTCAGCTGCCACGGCAATGATGTGGTCCACAGCCTTCATGTAAACCAGCATCTTCACAATCTCTTTCACTTGATCCCTGTGAACACAAAAAAGGGCGTCGAGGCTACACGGTGATGCAATAAAAATCGCGAAGCGTGATCCAAGAACACTGGCAAAAAAATATTCGTTTACAGTCGGCCCAATGTCAAGGTGCCCAAAAACGGTTTTGGTACTCTGCTTAACTTTTAGCTACTGTATTTCCATAAAGGGCACACAGAAGAATGTTTGTGTTTGACTTACAAACGATAAGCGATCAAGAAAGCAATGCGTGGTCTTACTTTGTCACACGTCTTTCTACATCAGAAGCGCCCAAGCTGCTGCGGTTCAACGAATTGGCCAAATGGACGAGGTAGCGACACAGCGGCTCCAGCTGCGGAAGCGTCTGCTGGCCCTTCAGCCCATTGAACCATTGCATCGGCAAACAGTCCACCACCTGGGAAAAAAAGGCGCAAGAAAAAGTGAGAGGTGAGCACACTGGTCCCGGCACAGGCCGACCCCCCCCCGCCCGCCCCCCAAAACAATGAAGCAAGATGCTACCTTTTGGGACTTGTGAACATTGTCCTCGCTGGCTTCGGTGGTCTGCAGCGCGGAGAGGATGTACCTATTCAGAGTGCTGTCTAAAGCCAGGTCCTTGAGACAGGAAGTGGAGACGATCCCCTCCCATTGCAGGATGTTCCCCAACAGCTAATTAGAGAGAGGGCTGTTAAGACTCCTGTCATGGGCAGACTCAACCATCATCATAGCACGCTCCAAAGTATAGTAATAAAACATCATCCTTTAAAAGAAATGACTTTGAGGATTTGATTTTAGAAAAAAAATGTGCCAAAGACTCTCTGTAACATCCATTAGTAAGCTTCGTTTAACTTTGTCTCGCAGTCTTCAACAATACTTTGACACCATTTCCTACTTTCCTATAAAACGTAGCAGTGGGAAAATTTTTGGGCATCTAAGGATGTGAGAGAAAATGCACATAAATAGGCAAGTTTTTCTACAGCTAGCTAACGATAAGTTCCACAGAAAACACGAACAGGTGAATTTGTACATAGGGAACCGGAAACAGGTGAGGGATTTTCTACAAACCTTAACACAACTCCAAAACTGCCTCTGGTAGAATAAGTAAGGACCGCCGTTCTTGTTTTCCAGCAAACTGAACAAAAGCAGAATCACAATAGGAGTGCAATTAACTGTATAATATTTGGTCGACTCTATTTTAACAAAAGCGCGGGCATACTTTTTGGGGTAGAGAGGTTGGAAGACATCTTCATCCAGCGTCCGCCGAACACGCAGGACGACTGTTCTCAACAACTCCTGACGGACAAAACGCGCCCCCCCGCACAAAGTACATTTATAGAAGGCTTGTGTTGAGATGACGAAAGGCCACACGAAGGCGGTGTTGCGAGTAGGACTCACCCGTGTGTACTGGTTGTCCCCATGCAACACGGTCGGGTAACCTTTCATCAGGCGGCGAATGAAACCCACCAGCCGTGCCGTCTGACTGTTTGACAGCGGGTCCCACACTTGCTCTGACAACACTGCGCAAACGCAGAAACGCTTGTAGTGGCGACGCTTGACAATTGCAGTGCTCGTTAAATTTGTGTTGTTCACCGCGAAGTTCAGTAACATAGCAGATGCAGTGACGAGCATATTATTTTGAGAAATGTAAAACGTGCCTCAAGAGTGATGTTTGGCTACCTGTCAATTTGGCGAGGACAACCTTCTCCACGATCGCCGGGAGCAGGCCGATGTCGCTGTCTCCTTTCTGCAACGTGTTGTGCTCCTCAAAGCCGTAAAACAGCAGCGTCTCGAACCAGAGCATGTACTCAAAGTTGGTGCACTGCGCCTGGAGAGGAGCATAACAAGACTGCTTTTGAGATTTGGCTCGGCGCAAGGTTAAAACTAAAGTCGAAAACCAGGCCTCGCCTCAAGAGGGTTCCACGTGATGAGCTGCAGTCGAATGAGAGGGCTGAAGAGTTTGGGCAGGCAGAGGCCGATGTACGCGTCTCTGTAGCACTCGGCGTAGTTCCGCCTCCACGCTTCAAATTGGGATTTGATGTAGTCCATGGAATGAAAGTCCTCCAGCACATCCTCAAAAACTTTCTGACATTCTCGAGTGATGCGATCTGGAAGGAAGCAAGTTTGCCTCTCGGTGTCAGTTCATGTTTGATCGCTGACGATTTGTCTCGTCTTGTCAATGCGACTCTTAATACCGTGCTCCACGCTGAAGCCGGTCATGTCCGTGGAGGTCTCCTCGTCATCGGACGACAAGCCTTCTTTGTGCTCCGCCCACTTTCCGTTCTGTTCTCGCGCTTGACGCCGTCGAGCTCTGGCAACACCGTGATTAACATTTGACACTGTGTTCAAATGACACTTCCCCCCTCCTTTTTCATCCCTCTTACCGTCGGGCCTCTCTTTCCGCTATCCTCCTTTGGCGACTGCTCTCTTGGTACAATGTGCGGTCATGACCAAATGAATCCAGACTGGGAGCCATGACGGCTTTATCTAGAAGAGACAGGAGTGATGTGAGCGTCGGTCGTGTTACGAAGACATCACCCTACAGCCACACGTCACATTAACACTGCTGAACATTTGATATTAACTTTAAGTCAGATAATTGTCCTTAGCTATTCGGTACTTCAAGCAATAAGATACAATACTTGTTACAAATCCGCATTTGGAGTCGGGATGGGCATTTGACAATGAGGAAAATGAACAGTTGTTCAGTAATAATTTGATAGAACAGAAAACTGAGCACTGGTGAAATGTTTTTCCTTAGGCAGCAAACGAGTGGGGGGCCTCGGTTTAGTAGTAAAGTCAAATCATCTTCTGCCCATCCCCCAGTCGTATCCGTTCCTGTTCACTTACCTGTCTGCAACATACTCGTTAGCTCATAGAAGTCACAAGACAACTTTGGCCACCTTTAAAGTGACTTAACTGGCATCCCGCTGACAGCGAGACTCAGCCGTGCAAAACTAGATGATACATTTTTCTCATGGATACATGCTCACTCGCATCCATCCATCCATACAAACCACATCACGCTTTTTATCGGGGATAAGGGATACACATCCCGGCCGTACAGACACAGAGCTCGCCCACTCACACAGAACTAACAAGGCCGTTCGAGTGAATCATAAAAACCTTCAAGATGGACTGACTTGAAAGGCTTGCAAACTCCGCCGATTCATCTTTTATATCATCCTGTCTTCTCTGGACGAGTCGCAAGGCCCGTTGCCTTAGTAACTGGTGCATGGCAGCCTCCAGCTCCTCAATGGCAGGCACCTGAAACATACGACGCCTTCTGTGACCTCTGAACCACACAAGAGCAGGGCTCCGGGTCACAGGAATGCCTCGCTGCTGTGAGGGAGAGGATGATTGTGACGTCGACCAAAGAAAAAAAAAGGGGGGGGGGAGGCTGGAATATTACCACTGCGGTGTAAAAGCAAAGAATCCGCCGGTGGCTAAAGCCATAAATTGCAGCAAAAGAACATGCTTTTACCCAACAGGCAATATTCCGCTAGAATTTAAGAGATCCGTTTCAGGTCCTAATGTTTACGGTCGGTCCGTATGGTGCTCTTAGCATTATGAAAAGAGTGACCACCTAGAATTAAAAGAAACATTGGGTTTAGATGCTGCAGGTTGCTCCATGTGGGCGGTGCTGCAAGACCAAAACGTTTAGAATTCAACATGCATTTCCAGTTCAGCAAATACAATCGTTGCACTGTTTTCAGAAGTATTCTCTTGGTTTACACGTTCTTACACGCGCAAACTATTCATTCCGACGGAATTGACTCTGCATGCTCTATCTCTGCTTGAATGAAACTTGGCTTCACCTGTGTGCTCGGCACAAATGAAAAGGGCACGCTTGTTTATATGGATAAGGAAAGAGTATTTTATTCAGTTCGTTTTGCAGATAGCAATTAGCACAGATGTGTTTGTTGTTAAAATGCTCTATAAACACAGTTGAGTTGCGTAATGTTGGTGCTCCAAGAATATGAGTAACACCGAGAATGTTTTTCCTCACGATTAGCAGTGACTTATAAATACCTCTTGTAATAAAATTTGTCACTTGGACATTCAAAAACATCATGTGGTCAGATGACAAAGACACAAAACATCTAAGCACAGAGCACATAATCTCCCTTACCTTTTCACCGAAACACTCAAGCAAGTCTCCAACATACCCTCGCATCTCTTGCAAGAATTGATATTGATCTGCATTGTCAGTGGACGAGCCGTCCAGCTGCATTATGGCGCTCTCTGAGGCGGCAAGGTCTTCTTGGATCTGCGTGTAGCGATTGATGTTGACGTTGTGGCCTGTACGCATATGACCGAGCCTGCGGACACAAAATGGACAGAAGGTGGTGGAGGGGGGGGAAAGGCAGTAGGGAGTAGGTCAAGGGCACAATTGCTTTACAGTGCATAATTAGATGCAGCAGAAGGCTGAAATGCAGTTGAATGAATTCTAATTTGTTTTTGACCAAAGTGGAGTATGTGCTTTGCTCTGAATGTAGCTTTACTGGGTCTCCAAGACCGCAGCACAGAGAGCAGGCAGTGTCCGACATGACAAAGCTGGTCGTGTGCGTGACCTACCTATCCCGCAGGCGTTTCTTTACCAGATCAATGGACACCGGGGCTAAGTCACTAACAGAGAGCCCGAAGTGAGCCGAAGTGCCGTCTGCCTGGCCTGGGGGCTTGCTGGCCTGCGGGGGCATCACGCTGTAGGTGAAGGGCATGTTGTAGCCAGTGCCGTAAGGTTGAGTATCGTAGCTGTTCTGGTAGTAAGCTGCGGTGTCCTCCGGTTGGCTGCTTTGGACCTGGTCGAGAGAGACAAGATGAGGTGGTCACTTGGGACCGATACTAGTGTCAACATGACTTGGGGATCGATTTGGCTGGTTGTTAACCGAGGAAAGCCAGTGAACAGCAAACGCATCGGCAAAAATATGCTATCATAGAAATCGGGGAATATTTGTTGAGAAACTGAAATTTTGCGGACTTGTGTTAAATTTTACAAAGACATCTAAACCAGTCAGCGATTATCAAAAATAATTCGCAATTAGCCGTAAATGAATCGTAACATATAGCTCGAAACATGTTTTGTTTTCCAGCAAGGAGTTGTGTGTGGCTACTCACCTGTGGTATGCTGATCCCTTTCCTGATCTGCTCCTGCTCCCACCGGCTCACCTCTTCATCATGACCTGTATCTAGTGCCTCGTCGTCGCTGCCTTCGATACCTTTCACACGCACGGAGCCAACAGTCACGACGGCGGCAAAAGGCGGATGCCCATCATGTCCAGTGAGGTAACGTACCTATTTCTTCTGCTATCTTTTGCCTTTGGGTTTTGCTCCGCACGCCGCTAAACCGGATCCGTTTCTCGTCCTCGTCTTCGTCGTCACTCCCGTCTTGGTCTTCCTGCGCCATGCGTTTCTTGGGGGCTTCCGTCTCGACAAGTGGGGCATCTCCCCCAAGCTCTCTTGCCAGCTGTCGCCGCTTTCTAGCAGCGTGAATGAATGCTGCATCGGGAATCTCCCCTAGAGTAACAAATAGGTACCAAAAGGGAAATGGACCACAGTTTTGGGGGGGTTTTGCAATTCATTTTGCATTTACGCGGTGTGTTTCTGGCCCAGGCAGATTATATAATTTTTAAAATTATGTAAAATAATTTGTTGCCGACTACTTCGCTCACACCTAGAACCCATTCTGAGAACCATGCTATAGAACAAAAACATGAAGTTATGGTAAAAGGCTCATGGCTAATCGTGTTGCAAAGTGGTACCAGGTCTCAAAGTGTTGAGGGAGGAGAGCGTGTTGAATGTTGCTCCAGTGTTGTTGCTGCTCCTCTGTACTTGATTGCCTTTCGGCTCTTCCCTCTGCTCGTCAGTACTATCAACCTCCATTTCATCCACGCCATGCTCACTGCCCACTTTGCTGACCACTTCTTCTTTGATGGCAACAAAAGGTTGAGGCACCGCTTCTGTGGAACACAAGGAAAGATGAGGATGAGTCAAATGGACAATGAACTGAATAAAGAGGCAGGCGTGCTAACTGCTATAGGTTACTGTGCTGCGTCTTTTTAGGCTTTCGTTTTGCCCAATCGTGTTTGGACGTCAGTGAATTGGCATTCATATGTTCCTTTATTTTTTTAGTGAATAATAACATGTCAGTAAACGGTGCACATCACGTAACGCAGCGGACACCCCCCACCTGTTTTGATGACACCACACTTCTCCAAGTCTTCCTTGTATTCTTTCTTCAGCTGCTTGACTATTTTCTTGCTGTGATTGGACTTCTTCACTCGGAAGACCTCTGGTCCTTCTGTTCGAAGCCATGTCACGGCACCGACAGTTGCACACAGTGGATTGATCATCAATTAGTAATCACAAATGTGTTTCATCGAACAAGTTTTCTGTCAGTCACGAAGCACAAACAAAAAATGATTTGTCAAACACCTGTTTGTACTAATTTTCTGCAGCGTGGCAGTTATCAAACTATCTTGTTAAATAATAAGGAGCGTATGCCACTGATATGATTTAGAAACCAAATGGACTAACAATGTGAAAATGGCGGCACAGCACGCTCCCTTCGCAAACCAAAATGAACACCGATGCGGTACCTTCTTCTTCGTCATCGTCGAAACTCAGCAAACTGGCTTTCGTCGGTCCGAGCACCGGAGCGCCGTCTTTCGCCTTCTTGTCCCTCCTGACGCTCTTAAAATTGACCCCGAAGCCGTTGCTTCTGGGGCTTAAGTTTACGTCGTTGATGCCGCTGGACGTCTCCAGGAACGGGACTTCCTCCAAAACAGGCCCGAACAACGTCGGCGCGAGCATCGGCTGCACATTCTCCTCCCGCTCGTCCTCGTCGGACTCGTTCCTTCGTCGAAAATTTGCGCGCTTGATCCTTTTGAACATTTTGGCTGTCAGCGGTGATCAAGCATGCTTAAAGTATCAATACAGAAATCAACCACGGATGAGTTAGTTGACATCCACTCTGCTAACGAGCCATTTTCCCTCACAGAGTGCGCTTCTTCTTCCTTCCGTGAATGTGACTGTTTTGTTTCTTAGTGTCTACTACTCCCCCTACTGCTCAAAACTAGAAAGTGCAGCGGACACCTACGAACCTTTAAAAAAATAGTTCACTAACACTCGTATGTGAAAGCAAATGGTCACACAACAACCATTACATTATTAATGCATTATCAAAGAAACTGAAAATTAATATGAGGTAAGAGGTCAAGGAAGCTTCGTGGGTTTTTTTTTTTTTTTTTGCACATCTGCCTCCTGAGTCTCCCTGTGTTAGGTTGATTCAAATGTGGGCTTGTCATTTTCTGTAGGAGTGAGTGTCAACGGTTGCTTCTCTTTAGTGCCCTCCATTCCGGGGTGCACCCTGTCTCTCGTCCAGTCCGCTGGGACAAATTCTAGTTTACACACAACCCGAATAAGGATATTACAGAAAATGAATGGGGGCAAAAAGGTCATTTTGTCAGTTTTCAACTGAAAAATAACATGTCAGTAAATGGTGAAGATCATTTAATGCCTGTGTCGTTGCATACATTTTGGTGGCACTGTTAAAGACGTTGAAGTCGTTGGGCGTTCGTAAGCCTCTCGGAAAAAGTCTGCAAAGAAAGACCAATGCAAATGCTGTTACACCTGATTGCTAACTTACCATGTTAAACACGTTACTGCAGGTAAAAAGGTTGACGGGGCCCATGTCGTTCATGATCAAGCAATATGCATTCTGCACGTCTGACATTGTTCACTTGCGTCTTTAAACGGCAGACATGCTGGATGCAGTTAGGGAGGGTCATTACGGAGCCATTACTCAAGTGCTGCGTCGACGCCGTGGCAAGGATAATAACTGCCGAAATTAAAGTGTCGCCGCAGAGGAAGCTGAAGTGATTTGTTGTGATTAATTAAAATCAAGATGACCCTTTGCCTTGAAAACAATAATTGGATAAAAAATAACTCTCTGAAAGGTCTTCCAATTGATGGCACTATTTTAATTCGTAAGTCCCTTTGCTCCTTTTTCTCATAAAATGTTCATCATTCAAGATTATGTTTGGAAAATGTAATCTAATATCTATCACTGTTGAATAAATGATGGAATTTAATTCAGGGGAGGAGAACCTATGGTGTATAATACAGCATGACGGCCTGCAATAAAAAAAAAAAAGAAAAAAAGAAGAAAATCCTAGAGGAACCATCATAAAGAATCAAAATATCCATTCACATCTCCAATGGCACTGCACATTTTAATATATTGTTTCAAGAGTGTTCCTTTTTTGTCTTGCTGCAGTTAGTTACATGTGCATGTGAGCAAGGTTATCTATCCTTGTCTTGTCTGAAGCTAATAATAATAATAATAATAATAATAATAATAATAATAATATCATCATGTCTTGGATCATTGAAGATTAGATATGAATCCCCGTGCTTGCGTGGGTTTTCCTCGGGTACTCCAGTTTCCTCGTACATTCCAAAGACCTGCACGGTACGTTAATTAAATTAAATTAAACGCTTAAAATTGTCCTTAGGTGTGATTGTTTGTGTGAATGGTTGTTTGTCTTCGTGTGCCCTGAGATTGTCTGGCAACCATGCGTTACGGGTCTTACCCCGCCTACTGGCCAAAAGACGGCTGGGATAGGCTCCAGCAGGCCCGCGACCCTCGTGAGGATAAGAAGATAATGGATGGATGGAAGATTAGACGAATATTAGATAAACATGTGTTTGTTAAGAGAATTGTCGAATCACATCTGCAGCAAAGCAGAGTATTGTCATTAACTCCAACAGCCACTTGGGGGCACTGTTGCCCCTTCTAATAAAAATGCATTTTCCCGACATGTGGCGAACGATGGCTGTATCTGCTGCAAGCCAGCACGACTATAGATTGCATTAATGTTCACTTCGAAAGGGTCATCAAGTAAGCCTCTCCCTTATGCTTTATGTGACCGTTTTCATCAACTTTATGTAAAGGAGATCCACTATTTTATCATTTGGTGAGTTGAAGTGGCCACTGCCTCAAATTAGTGATGCTCATTTGAACGGCCCACACTGGCTACAGCCACTCAAGACGTGATTGAAGCCCCTGGTTTCATTTGCAATGATGAAGCAAACATCAGGGTTGGCTACCCTGGTTTATTAAATACACAGAGTGCATGTCAAGTGGTAATGAAGAGAATTATTATTATTTTATTTATTTTCTGTAAGTGGCACTGTAATTGAAGGGCAACAGGAGCCACACCTTTCACCTTTTACTAAATACTTTCATTAATGTAAGGTTATGTTTGGTAGCCTGGAGAAAATTAGGATGTCAGAATTAATTCATTAGTTCTTTCTTTTTAAACAGCAGTATGAAAGCAGCCGTGTTTTTATAGTCAAAGTGTTAGTCTTTTTTTTTTTTTTTAATGGCAGATATGTAATTTTGGAATTATCATGTTCCACTGGTCTCAGGTAATAATGTCCTTTGAAGGCAGGTGATTGCTGTCATGATACAAACGCCCAACTAAAATAAATATGACAACTGTGGATTAATTACTATTGTTATCTCTAACAGGGGATCAGAAATTGCTTGGTGAGAGAACATTTCAGAACATTTTAGTCCTCCGTCTGAGGAGGAATTACAAACGTACACGCCAGCCCCCCCTGCAAGTAAGACTGACTCCTTGGAATTGATGTAAGAATATACAGTACCCAGACTGAGAGACCTTCAGTTAAACCATGCCGGAATGTGGGATATAAACAGAAAAACAATTCAGAGTGCGTTGTAAGAATATATGAGGACAGAGGCAGACCTTTCTTATTGACCGACCAATGATTTTTGGCCAATGATTGCATGAGCAGCGACTGAAAAACTAGTCAATGTTGGTAGAGAATATCAAGTTTCAGACCGTGCAGCCTTGACTGGACTTAAGCTCAAAGCAGATTCAAGCTATAAATCTTGCCTCAACTCAACTCAACTGTGTTTATAGAGCACTTTCAGACAGCCATCGCTGCATACAAAGTGCTGTACATGGAGCAACTAACATATACAACAGTAAAGCAACAAATCGGTAACAAAGACGCCTGCCGACTAACCAATGATTGCATGGACAGTAAAAGAAAAGTATATTGATCGACAACACAAATCAATTGTGATTCATTATAAAACCTTAATACAAACATTTAGGTCTGGATCTGATGCTGACATTTAGGTCGGTACATTGGTCAGATTCTGTTACCTCACTTGGCCATTTTCTTTTACAGATCACTTATTGTTGCGGGGCGGATTTCATACACATGTATGAGTACACATGTCATCTGTTCTGTGGTTTTAATTTTACACGGGGACTTGTAATAAGTGTTGTGTTGTGTTCCTCGAGCTAATTCAGATCTCAATTCCAGACAAGAATTCAGAGAGCTACGGACATGCAGGAAAGTTAATTACACATATTTCTCTCTTCGTTTCCACGCGACGGAAATTGTCTGCCTGTGCGTGTAATTTTATGCGTCGGTATCATACTGTGTGTTGGAGAATGTTTAGTTGCAGTGGATCACAAGAGATAACAAAAATTATGACGTTGGCTAAGCTAACCAATAGCGTTCCTTTTCAATTTACAGTAGGCATGTAGCGACGCCACTTCTTTAGGCATTAGCATTAAGCTAGCAGAGCTTTCATATCGTTTTGAATATGCTAAATGATCAGTTGTAAATCCCCTTATGAGATCGATATATTTGTATGCTGTTCTAGGTTTATAGTGATTTCTGAATTTAAAGAATGAAAAGGTGATTATATCTGATGACTTGTTGTAGCAGGCTAAAGGGACACCACACACACACACACACACGCGCGCAGGAGCAGAATAGCCTTCATTTGTGCATCATAATAGAATCCCCTCTCGAAAGAAAGACAAAGAGTGCCTGGTGCATAATGCAGCCGTGCTACTATAATGGGTCGCGCTTTCAATCAACCTTCTGATGCGGCCCATCAATTCTACCTTTTGTTGATTTAAAGGCCACTTCCCAAGCGAAGCCTTGTTTCGGTGGCAGGAAGAGCAGGAAACACTTCTAAAAGTATAAGAAAGTTATCAGACTAAAGTACTGTGTCAGCAACAGGGCCGCTGCTTGCCTTTTCGCTCTCTACCTCCTCCCTCAACTATCAGTCAAGGTAGCATCAAAGTCTAATCACCAGGAGCCACACTTGCACATCTAGGCTTGTGAAGGAATCTTACGGGAGGGAAATGTGGATCCCTCAAGGACACTGATAGTTCACACTACACAGGTGAAGAGACAACATTGGAAACAAGCTTGTGCAGCAGCCTTCTTTGCTGTTTCGCTCTGAGCGCTCCCTCAATGGGAAATGCCCTCGAACAAAAGGTAGGAAGTTGTGTCAAAGATCTTGACCAGTGAAAGGGACTCGGAGGAGAGTGAGTCACCCACACATGGAAAACCTCAGTTTCAGCTGCCTGTCAAGACTACCTTCATATCATAAGTTTCTGAAGGCTGCTTTACAGTTTCACAGAAGAACTGGCACTTATCCAGCTGTGCCTTTCACACAGAACCCAGCTAAAATGGAAATATTGCCGTGCCTGTGACAACGGCAACGGCGAGCGTTTAGAGAGAAATTACAGCATGAACCTATCAGGTGACGAGACCTTCCATCCATCCGTTTTCTGATCCGCTTATCCTCATAAGGGTTGCGGGGCATGCTGTAACCTATCCCAGCTGTCTTCGGGCAGTAGGCGGGGGACACACCCGGAACTGGTTGGCAGCCAATCGCAGACCGAGACTATTAACAGTGAAATTCATTTGAAATTTCTCTAAACTTTTGAATGCACAATTTGATGTTTTCTATGAAGCAAAAAATTATATGGATATAGATAGATAGATAGATAGATAGGTAGGCTTGGCCACCACCCCATGGCCACCCCACGGATAAAGGTGTTATAGCATACGAATGGATGGACGAAAAATATATATTTAAAAAAAAAAAATCCTTATCATTTCCTCTAAAGACTGCCTGATTGAGAGAAACACCAGCAGGACTCTCGCTCACCTGTATGATTTCGCATCCCTCTTCTGAGAGCCCGTGAAGAGTCAAGCTCGCCTCATGCTGAGTTACCGTCGTAAATGAGCGCACACTGATCTGTGGCTTCTCTGCTTTAAAAGAGCGACAACGCCACCGCAGCACCTGCGAGCTAGGCAGCCGAAACGCAGGAAATGATGTGCCTGTTTAAAGAAGAACACGGGTGGAAAAATATGACGATGTTTAAACCCACTTTGAAGTCTCTTGAACTGGTAAATAAATGATGTGCTCAAGAATCCCGCTGAAATGGCTGCGGCTCCTCCACCTGCGGCTCTGTGCTTAAATATTCATTTCCTGTCATAGCCACACACTCAAGCCACTCTTTTAGCTCCCACAAGCTCGCGTTTGTTTGTCAAAGACTGAAGAGAATGGCAAAGAGCGACTCGCCAACCGTTGTTGTCTTAGACAGGAGACAGTACATTGGAGGGGAAGACAATTTATTTGATCCTTAATGATCACCACAAACATTCTCTAAACTCCTTTTATCAGCTGACAGGGCTGCAGAGAAGAAGAGAAAGAGAGAGAGAGAGAGAAAAAACGAAGCTTTTCATCCGCTCCGTTACCATTCTTTCATCCCGGCAATGCTCATAATGGCCTTGAGATTAGCGCTCATCGAGTTAACTTTCATTTGGCAGTGTGGGGGAGCAGGAGCTGCTGCACTTTGGAGACACTTGTTGGAGAGAACTACGCCGGGAGAAAATGGGAAAAGAGAATTTTTAATGCGAATGTTAAGAATATGAACATGATGGACTCTCGAGCAGCGTTTCAGCGTGAGCCTGGCTAATTAGTGCATCATTGTGCACATTTTCAGCACACCAGCCAAATGGTGCAATAGGCCAATGCGGTTGATAAATCGTGGTGATTACGAACAATCATTGCCAATTGAGATTCATTCTTGATCGTATTTAATAAGATGCCGTATAATTCAAACAATTGCATTCATTCAAATAATGACTTGGGGTTTTTTTTCAAGAATTTAGTAGGATTGACTACCAAATGACGCTGCAGTTAATAGAAAAGTGAACATTTTCGGTTTACCGTTTTTTTGTGTTAAATTGGGAATATATTGGATACAGTTGTGAACTCCTTGGAATTACTTGGATTTCTGCATACATTTTTCATCAAATGTTTTTTTTTCAACAGACAGGCACAATCTTCTTAAACTAACGAAACACAAAATGATGTGTTTCATTGAACACAACATGTAAATGTCACAGTGCAGGGTGGAAAACGTACCTGAATCTTTGGCTTGAATTGCATCGGTTACATCTCCTTTGGCAATCAATAACTTCAATCTAATGTTTGCTGTAGTTGCAGACACATTGAATCAATTATTCCATTGATGATAGCAATGCGTCTAGTCTGTGAAAGAACAAAGCAGTCTCAAACCGTGATGCCCGCCACCGTGCACCAAAGTTGGAATGTTCATTAATGTTAAAATTGTTGCTCGTCGTTTATGGGCAGCTGACACAAAAACAGAGAAAAAAAAAATCGATCATTTCAAAAATATTTTTGTCAAAATATTTGAAGCAATTGTGGCAATGTGCTTGAAAATGATGTTTTTGGAGGCAGGAGCTTTTGGCATGTGAGTTTGCGCGTGTGCATGGAGCTCGCACTGGAGTTCATGTAGCTCTAAGACTGTCTTAATATTGCACTTAACTTTTTGAAAGATTTCCCACTCAAGTCCCGTGAGAACAAATTGCACAAAATGAGTGGCTTTACACGCTTTCTCGACTAATTTATCATTGGATCTGACTGCTCATTAGTCCATCACGTGTGAGAAAAAGGCTTGACCTTGCATCGACTTCTTCCTCCCTCTCATCTCATTTCCCCCGCTGAACATTTCTTCCCAGCGTGGATTTCACACCCTCCTTCAAGAGTTTCCCCCTCCCCAGTCAGTCCACGTTTAGTTGTTTCACATTCTTGATTACATTGAGAGCGAAACGATGACTTTTTGTGGCGTCATTCCATCAACCCATCCCGAACAGCACTTGGGGGGCCAAGCAATCACTCACAGCAGAGAGTTTTTGCCTCGCAAAACTTGACAAAAGTATTTTTCCTTCATTTGGAGAGCAATTACCAAAGAATAACTCCCTGAATATGTTTGGCCTTACGTCAAGCCGACTGGAACGACCGGACACCTCTGGCTCTGCAATCACTCACCGGTGCTTTGCAGGAGGGAGTCCGTCGAAAATGTCAGTCTTTATTTTTTGCAAGGCTTTGGCTTGGCCCCCATGCCAGTTTCCTACAGCACCCTGTGTCACGCTCGCCCGGATATAAAGAGCCCAAGCAGGGAGTTGCCAAGAGCAACTACATACAGTTCCCAAGAAACAAGTGAGGATTGCTCAGAAGGCTCTTCAAGAATGAAAGTCGACGGGCAGCGCTCTCAAGTGCTCTCTAAAAGCTCGTTTGGTTCTATTTTTTTGGCCTTTATCAAATACATTCTGTGCATGTCGACTGAAATGCGTGACACCTCTGGCACGGCCCACCAATCTTAGTTAGGATCAATATCGCCAAGCAACCTCCTGCATATGTTTGATGTTTGTCATTAGGATTCAGGGCAGTGGAACACAGAAAGTCAATTCAAGTGTAGGGGAGTTGGACTAAAGTTTTTGTGTGGGGGGAAGGAAAAAGGCTCTAAAGTCACTTGAAATTTGAGGTTGGAATGTGTGTCCTGCATGGGTGATCACTGCGTATTCTTCATGACTTTTTTTTTTTTTTTGGATGCCACACTATGCAGGATGGCAAAGTGGAAGAGGAAATGGCGTTAATAGTGATGCCCACTCCCTCCGAAGTCAATCAGTCACATCTGGTCTGGAAGTTTGTCAACTGCTTCTTTGTCTTGGTTGCGAAGTACAATAAGTTGACAAGAATATGAAAAGAAGTAAAGCTCCATCTCCTACTTCCCCAAGGATGACTTTACACCCCATTTTTCCTAATTAGCCTGTTTTTCGGGAGCGTTCCTGTCTCATCCACATGAGCCACTGCTCCCCGTTGTCTCTCTGTACTGCCGGGCCAATGCAGAGTATGGATTTCATTTCCATGACAACTGGTGGCGGAGCTATTTTATTGCGATAAGCTGAGGGCTTCTACCAGCCTACAGCGTTGAGGGGAAAAAAATGGCGCACTGGTCATTATTTTCACTCCTAGATGCAGCACTTCAACACGAAGCCGCCAAATTACCCCTGCCAATTAGTGTAGTGGAGATCAGTGGAGAAATGTCTGTGCCCCCAAATCCACAAATGTGCAGATCTGTAGAATATGTGCTGGATATTAAGGACAACTCACGCTAATCAGCGCGGCTCTGCTTAGCTGTTAGCTTTGACACGACAGTGCTTCCATGTTGTCTTGAGTCCAGCCATTGCTTGTGTGTGAAATGGCGCATATTTGCCCAGCTTGTCTGCCGATTTACCAAACGTTATTATTTAGATGAGACCCCCACTCCCCCCGGAACAGATTGTGCAGCTTGTCGACTGAGCTTCATGCTAACAAACAATGCAAACTGCTATCGACGGGCTACCGAATAGCATCAAAGTGGCGGTGTTATAACACTTGATGCAATGAGGATTAACACATGTAGACAGACAATATAACAACACTCACATGCATAGATTCTTTATCCTCAGGGAGACGCGACTATATTAACAGCAGCATACTGACTCACATAAAGTTAGCCTGCACGACTGCATGCCCTCGGTGGCCAAGTCACACAGACCAGGAGGAGCTGTGATGAATTAATCACGAGGCGCCAACTGTTTCATTCTAATTCCATGTCCATTGTTTTCAATGGCTAAAGGAGTAATGATTAATCATCAAAAGTTTGTTTTTGTGATTCTGGCCACAGTACAAAGAGCCATTATTGAGCACGAGGGATCATCACGCTCCTTGTTCAAGTACTTGGTATGCAGCAGGTTAACAATAACTGCTTAAGATTCCGCGCAGGTATGAGATTTCTTTGAGTGATTTATTTGTCCTGCACAGGCAGAAAATTTGCCTTCGGGGCAACTTGAATTAAAATAGATGACATTTTAAAGCCCCTCAAGAACAGCAGCACGACAGCCGGGGGTCCAAACTGTACGTGGCGCGAGCAGGAGGCCTCACACCGGGGCCTTGATTTAATCACTGCCCTGCGAGAGAAGCAAGCAAGCAGGCAACAAAGCCGTCCTCGAGCCTTACACGTCCTGTCTTCAATGCTCCCCGTAGGTGGACCCAGGAGAGGCTATCCGTCACCCTCCACCCAGCTCGTTTGAAGATGAGAGGAAGCCAGCGCGAGCGGAGGGAAGGCCGAGAGGAGGAGAGGTAGATGAAACCCCGCTTGTTCTCTTTGAACTGCTAATCGCCGTGTTTAAAGCTGACCTCGCTTCCTGTCTCCGTCTGTGCACGCCTCATTAAAATATGTACCCGGGATAAAGAATCCGGAGGGGAGTTCAACATATTCTCGCCACGGTGGTAGTCAAACATGAAATTTCCTTCTCGGCGGTAAAAACGACTGCGTGAAAACCACTCGAATTATCAGACCTGCACGTCTGACTGAGAGAGAGGCAACGGAACGCCGCGTAGTTGATTTTGTTGTCTTGACTCTGTCGGAAAGGATCCGACGCACGCTATTCACAAAGTCAAATTGCTTCCTTATCATTATCACTATTTCAAAGAGCCAAATGCAATCCTTTGTGCAGCGGACTACCAGTGAAGGGAAATTCTGTGAATTCAAATCTGCACTCGGGATGAATTTCCAAAACATTTATTTGTTTCGCAAGGGTGTTTTTAATTGGAAACCGAGGGGACATACACAGGAGTAAATCGCCAAGACTCTCTTGGCATTTGATGTGCTTTTGCAAACTGATCTTTGAGAGACACATTTCACTCTTACATAGGCAGCTGACTTGATTGACTCTGGACTGAACACAACATGCCCCTGGATCTGGTGGGGCATCACTCCTCCTGCCCCTGAGACAGAGTCTCCACTGCTTATTTAAATGTTTGAACATGACTGCACGCTATCCGTTTACGAGTGTGGATTGGAAACAGGGCGAGGGGGGAAAAAACAAAACACCACCCGAGCAGGCAAATCCATCTTGACTGATTCTAGATCCAATTTGGGAACATTCGCACTCATGCACGAGCCCAAAGATCGGCCAGGCGAGGAATGGTGGCGCAAACCGACTAGGCTAGCGGAGGCTCAATCAATCAAAGCTCCCGTTGGCTCATATTGACTCTGCCGTCCCACTGGGGTTCACACTCGATGCACTTTAAGGCATTTTCGCACAGGTCGATGAAGGAGCGTGCCCGGACCAACTCTCACCATTTATTGGGACGCGTTTGGGTAACGACGTGTCTCTCAGGCATGGTGCCGGGGACCCCAGCGTGCCCTGCTTGAACGCGCCCACTCAATGGATGCTGATGAGGTCGAGAAGCGGAGTCGTAACCGTGATTTCAATGCAAGGTTTCTGCAGGTATTCACTCTTTTGTTACTGGAGAATGACGTCGATCAAATTTGACTTCCGGATGTCCGCTCCTGCTCTCAAATTCTTCAACGCCGGATGTTGTGTTGCTTTCACCTCGAGCCTGGCCGAGTGTCATCTCGGATAATATTGCCTCCTATACACCCGCTAGCTTTGAAACAACCTCACAACCTCCGTGCTCAAGTCTGACCTTCCGCATTCACAAAGCCCACCTCATTGGCTAAAAGCGTACAAGCGAGACTCAAACAACTTGGGCAATTGAAGAGAAAAGCTTGTTTTCTTGAGCCTTGTGCATTTATTCTCCGCAACTGGAATCACACTCAGTTTTGAGTGATGTTACATGCTACGTAAGATTGCCCCCCCTCCCCCCCCCAACCCCGACCCCCCCCATTTCCCGAGCCGTCCAAGTGTTTTTCTTTGAACAAGCTTTAATGGACAAGATGAGACAACACTATAAAAGCCATACAGGACAAACATGAATTCACAAAGGCCGGTAATGGAAAAAAAAGAAAGCGAAAGCAACTTGATGCTAAAGAAGAAAAACAACACATTTGAGTAATGCCAAGAGATGGTGCTGCCTTTTGATGCACAAAATGTTCTGATGAAGAAAGGATTCTATATCTCTGTAGATTTTGTCTGTGGCTAAATACAGAAAATGCGGATTTTCCCTTGAGCACCTTTGCATCACAATTGAAAACATTTCTTTGAGTACCGTAAATGTGTATACCGCCGACAAAGGTTGATGCTGATTAATGTCTTTGACGATGTGATTATTTTGTGTGTCTCTCTTGTTGGAGGTAGCGATCGTCATGAAACAAACGCTAATTAGTTCGTACCAGCCGTGTTCCATGTAATTTTCCAATATATATATATATATCTATATATATATATCTATATATATATATATATATAGATATATATATGTGTTTTTTTAGAGATGAAGGCTAATAAGTTGACTGAGTACACAGGAAGTTTGGATGCAGTGGCAAAGTTATGAATCCATGACAAAGTGTCCGTTGTGAACCACTACGATCCCGACACAATTCAAACTGCCTAATAAATAAAACTGAGACTGTTTCATATCATGACCCGGAAAAGTTGACCGCTGAGCTTACTTTTGCCTAAACCGCATAAACTTTGCCGAACTTTATCCTCAAGGCCTGATCGCGATTAGCATGGTGAGAGTCTGTTAGCAATCCGGTGATGAAAGAATCAATCGTACATGTACATTCACTACAGTACCACGTCAACAATCAAACTATATCCAATACAAGACGATATTTGATATATACCGTGCGACCCGAGAGCACTGAACTAAAATGTAAACGTGCAACCTTTAGCTTTCTAGTTGCTATGTCGATATGTACTGTGTTGGATAAACTGCTATGTATGTAAACATCCCATCTGTAAAATTCATCCATCCTTTTTACAGACGGTTTATCCTAACTGGAGTCTAACCCAGCTGGCTTGGAGCCAGAGGCCATCTGGCCCCGACTCAATCCCAGAATTTGCATTCATCTTATTTTATTTTTTTAATCGGATTGCTCATATTGTATTGGGCAAACACACGAGTTCCGACGTCACAATAAGTTCCACCTTGATCCTCACATTTATCGTCTTTGTAAGTTCCACTGTACAGTAGTGTGCTCAACTACTTTTTTTTCTCTCTTGTTATCAAGCCGGTCATCAATCATCTAAATCATGCACTGACAGGCTGAGTGAAGGATGATTGACAGCTGATGATTGCCAGAGCTGAAGGGCGTCCCGGGTCTCCAGAACAAAACATCTCTGGAGGTTAGAACCTTTTACTTGCCAGTAAAAGATGACATTATTAGGACCAAGGGGAAAAAAAATAATGCTTCACCATACACATTAAAGCAATCTGCGCAAAAACTATAGACATTGTTGATGAAGGTTAACTGCAAATGTGGACATTTTTAACCACTGTGAATATTAACTCATTCAGTACCAGCCAATTCTGGACCAAGTTTGAAAAGACGTTTAAAAACGTCTTTGGGAGTGAATGAGTTAAAAGGTAGAAACAGACAAACTCCGCTCACTTCCTGGTGTACAGTCTGTTCTTCCTCTCCTATCGTTGTCATCTTAGAATTACTGTGCTGCTGAGCAACCAGGACAAATGTTGTGTCGCGACCAAATGGTTTCATATAGCCGATAGAGCTGGTGTAGATTTGTAGCGCCTGTTACTGCGACGTGAGGAAGCAAACATTCAGGGCGGATTCGCCCAAATTTATTGTCTGCTTTCATCCTGGAAATAAACCTGTGTTCAAACGTGACTACAGTCTTTATGGCTGTAATTTACAGGAAACATTGTCCATCCAAAAGGCAGAAAAAAATGGCGGCAGGAAGAGGCACTCGACAGAGGCAGAGCAGTGGTTTAGTTTTGCAGGATTAACTTCACTCACTGTAAAGTGTCTTTTCTTTTTTCCCCCACAACCCAATTTGCTGAGTATGTCTGACACCATGACCTTTCTTTTATAAGGAGGCTGAGTAGCGTAAGGTCGGGTGGCGTGGTGAGAGTGGGGCGGGGGGTAGTTGGTTCATTGGCAAGCAGGTCCGCTCAATAGAGTCAAGGTAATAAAACAAGTTTGAGAGGAAGGCTGAAAACAAGTGGAAAGCGGGATTGAGTTGAGCGGCGGCAGCGGCTGGAACAACCGCGAGGTGAAAATGCTTTCGATCTGACAGGTTACTGATTGACTCAAACCTTCTAAAAGGATTCACTAAGGCTTTTTAAAGCGGGAGAAGAAAAAGTAGCTGCCCTTCCGCCACGATGTGGTCTCCATTTATGGGTAATAGAACTATTTGTTTGGTAGGAAAGAAAAACACTCTATTTGATTTCATTTGATTTCAGTGGTCAATTTCACTTTGAGCAGTGCAACAACTGACAAACCTAAAGACCCTGTAGAGTGAATTCAGAAATTAGTGTGTAAATACGTTGGACCTGTGTGATCACTAAAAACGAGCAAAGATTGACAACTATGCGAGATTGAATGGTCGGGATGCTGCCATAAATCTTTTCAGTTTTCCTTTGAGTTGCTGTGATGTAGAAAGGCTTGATATTCTGGTGGCTATATTTTCACACTTTTCACACAGAGGCATAAAAAATGTTGCATCAGATTTTTCAGGGCATTTTCCAGGATTCCAGGATTTTACCATGCGTTGTATTTGATAGCGATATGACGTTTCAGAAAAATTCCACCGGTTGCTGAGCCTCACCTGTAATTTATAAATATTTTGAGATATACTAGCATATTACACATTATTTTTTAAAATATTTTTATAATCTTAGCATGCGATGGAAAAATTGAGATCAGATTCAAAATTACCCCCCCCCCCCCGAAAATCACTTTGAAAACTTCAGTTGCATCTCTGATAGAAAAAAACTTTGCTCATGTGACAAGATGCATTTTTTACTTTTCGCTAGCCTGGTTCAGTTTATTGTAAAAGAAAACATTTGAAAAAGCAAAACACATTTTTTGTGCGATTTTACACTTCAAGTTCCACTAAACAGAACTTTTTGTACCTATTGTTGCAATGTCATGCAAATGTCATGAAGTCATGGGATACCTCCTCCCTTTGCTCGAGTAATAGAAATATCTCTCTTTTATTTTTTCTCGTGCATTAAACCTAAAAACTTAAAAACACTCTACTAAGAGGTTTCCAACTAACCGAGCTCATAACATATACAAACACGACACTATTAGAGTTTTCGGCGCCGTCCTAATTAAATGCATTTCCATACACGGAGAAATGGATAGACAAATGCACAAATGTGTTCTGTATATGTGGCCATCATTAAAGCGGCATTATTACTTCCACCCGCTTTTCTTCAAACCCATGTCAGAAATCCATTTCCCTAATGGCATCTTTCCATTAATCCGACCACCTTATGATGCAGATTGCCGTCCGATTGCGTTTAAAGCCAAGCAAGGGTAGCTTTGTGCTGCTGGTTGGCGGCAATGTTGAAACGGTTTTTTGCTTTTCAGCTTCTCTAGTGAGAGCCGTTACATACTGGCGCGCATGTATCATTTCCTTGCGTCACTTTTGGACAAGGTGTATGTAAACTTCCTTTTGTGAAGTCGAGAGTACATTTTACCTCGCATGGTTTATTTGGCATGGTTTATTTGTTAGTCTCTATGCGATGAATGCGTTCATTCATCCGGCTGCCGCAGGTCAACTTCGCTTTTTTTAATTGCCATTTCACAAAGTGCCTACGCGGCGGTTGGCCTGTAAATGCATTCGGCGGTAGGCATTTTATTCGCATAGTTTATGATTGCCCCTAAAAAAAAAAAAATCAGCCATCTCCTCTGATGAGGTCTTCGCATGGCAGAAAAGGCATAAAACAACCCACGCACACGTGCAAACCCACACAATTCTTTCCACCTCACACAAACATGTCCCGACGAAACTTATCTCAAGACATCCGTAATCAAAACTGACACTAACCCCCTCCCCAGAACACGTAGACACAGTCCCCTCCCTCCCCAAATACCAGGCGGCTGAACATCCGACTTTCCCAGTAAGCCCGGGGCCAATTAGTGTGCTGTTGCCGCATTGTTATCTGCCTGCCGTTGCGGCTTTCTCCTGCCGCCACAAACTTTTACCGCTGCTCCACGGCAGCCCGCGTGACGAGATGGCTGAGATGTGATGAGCTGGCGGGGGAATATCAATAAAAAAAAAAAACGACAGCGAGGTGACTTGACTTGAAAATGACCCAAGTATTGATTATTGTGCCGAACAATCGTGGATTCTGCTTCTTTGCGCTTCCCATAATCCACATCAGAAGTGTACATTTCAAACGGGTTTCTTTACTGGATGAATTAGTTCACAAGAGTGAATTTCCAAGATTTACTTGCAGGGGAGTGAGGAGGAAAGGAAAATAAAAAGAGAACTTAGAGTCCCACAGCTGCAGGCTGAACTTTGTCAAGAGGCATTTGCAGCCAGACAGTTTTTCGGCATGAGTAGAGGTGCAGAACAATACCGAATGACAGTTTCCCCGTGCTTGGAATCTCGGGTGACAGTCGGAAAGCATCCACAGAAGATCACCTCGCACCAAACAAATCATAACTTGCGTTAGATTTTACTCTCATTGCACCTCCTTTGTCTCAGGCGCACTGTCGACAGCTCTGATCACTGTCATTTGGATTCCGTGTATTGACTTCAGCACGACACTCCCCGCAGTCCACGGGTTCCCGCGTGCGGACCATCCATGATTCTAAACAATCAGCTCATTTGCGCTGATGTCTCTTGCTCCCTTGAACACGCCAGTGCAGGATGTGTGTTCAGCACAACGCCCGTTGTGAGCGCATTCAGGACGTTTCTGCTATGACTATTTCATAATAAACATGAACCGGTGGCGGATGTAGCGAATCATACGACGTCTAAAAATTCTTGGGATTCTTCCAGACGAGACAGGTTGCATGCATGAGATTCACCAGGCGCCTAAATGTCAGACATACGGTCTGCCTAGGCCCTCCTGTGTCTTCCGGGTTTCAGATCATTCTCTGGAAAGCGTGCCATGAAATGTTCAGAAATGACACAAGTTTGAATGCCTCGTGGCACCAAATGTCTGGGTCTGGGCTGACCCCATTGATATGGTCCGAATGGGTAACCACCTGGTCTTGATCGGCGAGCTAAATCTCTCGGTGATGGGTGCCTTGCAGAACAACAACAACAACAACAACAACAACAGAAATCTCTCAAAGGAGTGCCCTCTGGCAACAAAGAAGAAGGTGCCTCAATCCCAATCACCTGGGCTCCGCTGCCATTGGATCCTACTTGAGAGCTGTCAAGGTTTCCCGGAGTGCAACGACATCTTCACGTCGATCAAAGTCACACACGTGCCTCTAAAAGGATCCCCTCGGAATTAACTGGAGACTCTTATTTTTGACTTCGGGGTGTTTGGTTGTCGCCTTTCGCACTTGGCTGCCCACTGAGTTTAATTTTAGTCCAAAGCCGCCGGTTAATTGTCCAGGACTCGCAAGAAGACCAGGAGCACCGGATCTCTCAAAACTTCCTGCTTGGATAGAAATATATTGAATGCCAGCACGGCTGGAGGTCATTTATTGTACGCATTACTCCCCGATTCCCGGCCCAGATTTCTGGTGAGTTTACAGTCACCAGAAGAGTGGTGAGATAAGTGGACCCGCGCACACCAGACACAGGCATCCATCCATTTTCTACCTCCCACATCGTTCAGTGTCACAGGTGAGCTGGAGCCGGTCCCAATTTACTCTGGGCAAGAGACGGGTGGGGGGGGGGGGGGGGTCACACTGCGAGTCAATCACGTGGCGTATATCGAGCCTTCAGCCCTGCCACTGCGTTTTAGCGTCAGCTCTTCTGGGAAGAAATCGGGATGTGTTTGTGCTAAGGCCTGGATCACATTCCAGGCTGGCGTTGATCCTAAATGTGTGGCAAGGTGCATTCCAAGACTTTTGGTTGTGTTTGTTTCGAGCCACGGTCACGCAAAATGAGAGTTACTTACTTCATGCAGTCGTCATCTCCACTTTTGTCAAGCATCCATCAGTAACCGGCCACGAGGGATCTAAAACGAATGTGCACATTTGGTTGATGGTGATGTATCTTTAACAAGCAAATGTGCATTTCTTGTTTGTTTGCTGTCAAAGATGCCGAAAAATGGCAGGGAAGCAGTTTTCGGATCAAGGAAAAACCACCATGATCCTGAACCCAAAGTGACCTCCTCATCCGTCTCCTCTTGTCACAGGTAATCTTTGTCTACTTTGCACTTTGCCACCTGTTCTTTCCTTTTTTATTTTTTTTTTAAACCCACTCATATTCCCCAGATGCCGTATTTGCTTGGCTGCCTTGTTTTTCTCCACGAGTGATTTTACAACACACAGGTGAGTGCAGACCCCAGACTGTTCTTTTAGGTCTCTGCCTTCCTTAAAGAGAGCTAAATTGCTCTTCTGACCACTTTAATTCGCCCGTATCGGAATGTGTTGTCCACACTTGAGCCAAATTCAACCAGGCACCTTCCTTCACAGCGTGTGGGTGAAAATGCTGGAATATTCTTTTTTTTCTTTCTTTGTCTTAGTAAAGGCCAAAGAGACCATGAATAGTAGTATGCCTCATTACTTTGGTAAATGGATGAATGCTACATAGCCTGTACCTCCTACCATATTCCTACAGGAGCAAATTGGTCTCAGGGGATCAATGTGTGTGTGTGTGTGTGTGTGTGTGTGTGCGCGCGCGCCCACGCAAAAGTGTTT
>CAAKHF010003588.1:100819-110961 GCA_901007745.1 Hippocampus kuda
CCATATTCCTACAGGAGCAAATTGGTCTCAGGGGATCAATGTGTGTGTGTGTGTGTGTGTGTGTGTGTGTGTGTGTGTGTGTGTGCAAGCAATGCGACTTACAGACAAAGACATGTTCAGGTTCTCTTTTCCAAACACTTTTTGTGAGACATCATATTTCGATCCAACCATTTTTTTTTGTGTGTCTTTGTGCTTTTTGAAAGCAATCGTTTCACCGACTTTTGACGCGATCCACAACTAACTGTCGATTGGTAAAAATCAACAAACGGCGACACAAAAGAACTTGGTTTCATGAGAATTGAATGGGATTTGGTGTAAAAAAAAAAAAAAAAAAAAAGTCATGCTCCAGTGAGATTTCAGATGAATTTCACAAGTGCTTTGATGTGAAATCATCTGGATCCAGATATCTACTTATCTCTGAATGATTTTTTTTTTTTTAGTGCAACCAAAAAGAAAAGAGTAAATTCCACCCAAAAAAACTTTTTTCAGTGTAATATGGCACCATAATTCACACAGCTGATGGGCTGCAAGACCCAAAAAGCAAAGCGGCTGATGAAACCGGTGAAAATGCCCAACGACAGTCGTTGTACTGCATGTCAGGTCTTGACTTCATGACGGCAACACCCAAAAACTGGGTGAGATTCTATTGTCCAAAATCATTTGAGGAAAGACCGAAAGAAAGCAATCTGGTTGAAGTTGTCCCCGAGTTCATTTGAGGCTCTTTTTGTGTCAAAAGTCCAACTGTGACTTTTGAATGATTGTGTGACCACTGCACACTCAGGAACGTGTTGCTGTGTGCTCACGGGAAAGGGAGTGTGTCAAATCCGCTTGATTAGATGAAAATCCGCTGCAAGTTTGCCGTGGGACTCCGGCGCATAGAATTCGGAGGCAGTTTGGGTCTAGTCAAACAGAAACCCAGAGTCGGCTAAATCCCTGAATCTCATTTGTGGATTGCTATGATGTGCTGTACAGTCATTGGGGGATGTTTGTTTGGTTTGCATGTTTGCATTTGGAATGACTTTTCCCAAAGGAAGTCATGGAAATAATCGGGTCCAGGGTTCTAGTAGCGCCATTAGAAAAGCTTTGTTAACTCTGCCGGAAATGTTTTAAAGAACATTTTTGACATCTGTCACTGTACCCTGAAAAACTGATGAATGTTGCCCACTAAAATAATTGTACTATTGCGCTGTGAACCTCTCAAGGGCTGTTCGCTGAAACCGTTTGGAGGTCAAATATTTAAAAAGGTAATAAGAACAAACTATCTCGGCACCGTAAATAATGAATTTAAGTGTTTATGAGTATCCGAAGTGTGTAATTTAACGACATCAGCCGTGGTTGGGGAGCCGATGGTGACCTCGGCGCCCTCTCGCTCACGTAATCTCTCCTTCACGAGCACTTGAGCGTGCACACATCCACAAACAAACTTTACTGGCCCGTTGTCCTTGATGGGGCTCGTAAATCGGCGTCGCCGACGCCCGCGGTTGTTTCGTTTGGGGCGGACTGCGAAAATTGCGACGTCTTGGCAGATGGCGGCTTGTGCTACGTGGCGCGCGTAACGCAGGGAGGGGACACGTTGACCGCAAGTGTGGCTTCGGCTCGCCCGTACGAAGTTACGAAATTCTTGTCGGAAGCAGACGTTTGTGAGCAGCGGTCGTCACCACGTAGGGCCCGCTTCCTTCTTTCGTCTGGCCCATTGAACATTTGCAGTATCAAGAGTGCTGTCATAACCTATGCATATTTATCTCAATTAATTGAGTAGTTCATTGATTTATTCTTTTTAAATAACAATTTATTCATTTGTTGAAATTTGGATTGTAATTGCTTGACTATGATTTCAGTTAGAAAATAAACAAATGATGAAACAACGAATAAAATATGTCATTCAATTTAAAAATGACTATTATTTTATAATTAAAAAAAATCCTTACCTGGTAAAAACAAATGTATTCAGCTGTGTATTGTAATTTAATATTTCAAAGGGCCTTTATTGCAAATAGAAAATACTGTTGTCAGCTTTGATCAATGCAGTTGTAAGGTTT
This sequence comes from Hippocampus kuda, assembly GCA_901007745.1. NCBI lineage: Eukaryota > Metazoa > Chordata > Actinopteri > Syngnathiformes > Syngnathidae > Hippocampus > Hippocampus kuda. Next base: position 102,859 of record CAAKHF010003588.1, read on the forward strand.
TATTACTGAACACTTAACAGTGGTTAACTTCTTTGTACACTTGTAACGATGACATTCAGAATGGTGAAATGTTCCGAGTGCACTTCGGCCCAGCAAGAGACAAATTAACCTTGTGGCAGGATTTTTATTTTATTTTTTACAAAAAATCGGAACACATTTAATCGAGTGAAAAACACAAATCATGAATTCTGTGGTCGTCCGCCTCACAATTTCTGTGGTTCACGATTCAAACCTTGGCTCGGGCCCTCTTGAGTGGAGTTGGCATTTTCTCTTGTTTCTACTGTTGTTGGAAAAGGGCTAACCTGCAACCTGATTGCGAACCGACGCTATCGAAAATGGATGAATGGATGAATAAATGCCTTACACATCCGGTCGGGGAACACAGTTACTCCACAAACTAAGGCCAGTGAGGGACTGGTTTGTAAAACAAAATTGATGGAGCAGAACAATTTGTCCAGATGGAAGCTGGGGATTCTGTACTGTGTACAAGTGCTGCACATTTGGATTATTCCATATGGATGCTGTAAATACTCCTGAAGATGCTTCCATCGCCATGGCAACTGAAGTTCTCCATCCGTCGTGTGCACAATGTTATGTTCGAATGAAGTGGCGGCGACATCAAAGTGGCACAAGGTTTGAGTGGAACTGACACAGCCCCACTCTTTATGATCTGAAGCCAATGAATTCGGTCGTTGCCGTTGTCTTCCATTTGGTAATTTATGTCAAAGTGGCACATCCGAATCCAGATTGAAAGAAATATTGAAGACATTTCCAAAGAAAGGGAAAGTGTAATGGATTAAGGGAGGGGGGTGGGTGGTGGTGCTGGTGGGGGAGTCGTGGTTGAGTGTGCCAACCTCTGGGGATGAAGATGCAAGGACGTCTCTTGTCTGCCTCAAGTTCTCAATTATCTCATCTAACCTGCATTTGATTACCCGCGCTCTTATCCTTCATTCCGCTTCTTTTGTAACGAAGTCCGCAGCAACGGAAGGGAAAAAAAAAAAATAAAGGCAAGAAAACAAAGTTATGACTCATGTGGGGGACATGAATAACATTAAAAAAAAACAAAAATGCCTTTTTCGGCTATTAAGCAGGTGCAAGCCGTTGGTTGAGCGTGTTTATGGCTTAAGAGCGACAGAACGGCGATTGAGACAAAGGACGCGGAAGGACATGCAACCGCGTAATGGAATGTTTCAAAATCCCGCTTTCACATTTGCTGTGTTTCATTACCGCTCTCAAGGTCCCCTCGCATAATGTGGTCACTTTTCTCTTGTTGCGCGCGTTTGTCTGCCTGTCGCCGGTCGGTGCCGGCATTCAGAACGAAGGCAAAACGCTCCCATTGTGGACGCACGAATGCCACGGAAGGACGAGAGTTCACGTGGTTGACAACAGCCACACTGTTGCGTTTCTGTGAGCGCTACTCGCGTGGGTACCTGGGTTTACTTTTGGATGCAAAATCTGCCCTGTTGTGGGCTTCATTTTTTTTTTTTTTTCCCAGTCAAATCAGTTTTTGGTGAAAAAAAACCCCCACATCATACATTCCAAAATGGATGTAAATATGTGGTTCCTCGCTAGATCAAAAACATGTCACGTAATCTCAGAACATTGGCTCATAAGTCTAAATGAAGGATCAAGAACAAGCGAGCAGTTATTAGTTAATCACAGTGTTGTTCCTGCCCGTTGGGGTTTAATTAAAGAACTTAAAACGATACCAGAACGAGCACTTCACTCTGTAATGGCCTGAGCTCTACATGTCTTTTCTCCTCCCCCCTATTATTTTTCATAAGACGCATTGCCTGAAGGGTTGATGTTGGGGGGTTGGGGGGTGGGCGGAAAGAAAAGCAAAAAAATAGAGAAACTCAAGTACTAACAAAATAAAAACAAAACCGCTTCCTCAAGGCTGTCTGCCATGGTTGCAAAAATGGATGAAAGAACACAACAAAACTTTTCTAATCATAAAAACATAACATTAGGGAAAAACAGCTCCTGGTGTACAGTATAGCTGCAAAATGGACAAGATACACATTAAATTTTTTATCTGGAAAAAAAACGTATGTAAGAGAGTGGCCCACATTAATGTAACTTGAATTTTTATGCAGCGTGCCCACCGCATATTGTGTAGGAGAAGACAAGTGTGTCCTCAGTCAGATGATTTTGAAAAAAAATAAATAAAAAAATGGTGCGACTTATCTCTCGCCGCTTTCCGCTTTTGTTTCAAGCTCTCTCAATTCCCTTGGCTTCTTTGCGAGGAAATTATCCAACGATCGAGTCCTCAACTGCAGCAGTCTTCAGACTTAAAAAGGGGAAGGGACGGAGACTCCCAAAGAGAGCCAGCGTATCAAAGAAGGCAGGGAAAACAAAAGCCTGGCGAGGCGTGGAAGACGGAACCGCTTGGATCCGAAATATCCCCTCAATCAAAAGCGCTCGCCAAACAAAAGAGCTCCCTGATTGTTTTTTCACTTTGAGCTTCGTTCCCGTTTGAATGCTTTAAAATGTCCAGCAATAGAACAGCCGAGACCACACCCACTTCATGATGTTAAAACCCCCCCCCCCACACACACACACACACACACACACTGAATGGGACCTATAACCTGTACAACTGAATTAAAATAATAAAATAAAAACATTTAGAGACGGGAATTAAAAATAAGCAAATGAGATCAGCGGTTAGCACAAGTGCGCACACCCCCTTATGCAGTATCTGGGGATGCGGCTGTGCTCAAAAGTAACCAATTACATTGAAGCTCATGTTAAATGGGAATCAGCACACGACGGCCACCATTGAAGGTCCTGCTGCTTAACCTCAAATGAAGTTTAGATGTTCTAGTAGGCTGTCGGACCCTCAAAAGAGACAAGCGACTTACTCTTTTCCATAGAATCACCAGCTCGTTGGGATACGTTAAGCATAAACCATGAATCTATTCAACAGTGGAGTTTAGTTTTGACCCGTTTCTACTTTGAATTGATTTCAGTGGGTTCCAACGATAACCCCGTAAAGGAGGAACATTGGAGGAAATGCACTAAAATTCCACAGTATATTGCTGAGGCCCACATTTACAAGATGGCCGGACAGGGGAAAAGCCCCTCTTTCTAAGCAACAACAAAATAAAAACTGGAGTTATCCGAAACGATTGCTGCCGTCAAAAAAAGTTGATTTGCACCACAACGCAGAAAGCCCCGCGTCCCCCCACCCCCCCGTCAGTGGCGCTATAAAGGTGTTTCGTTCTATCTCTCTTCATTCCTTTGAAACAATGAAAATGAACACTTTCAGACAGACGCATCTGTGAAACAAAGCAATTAGTGCTAATGCAGATTTGTATCCAAGAATAACAACAGACACATTACAATGCAAAAATCAAAGCAGCCAGGTCCTTCGGAATTTGCATTCACTTAACGAAAACAAAGCACGGTTGCTCGCGCTGTTGTCGTGTTGTTTGCAAATTGTAATGGCTGTCGACGCTAGCAGCGGGACTGCACCCCCACCCCCTTCCCGGAGGCCCGCGTTTCAAAATAAAGGCCTGATTTAAATCGTGAGCAGTTGAGGCTGGCGATTCATTGAGGTTTTTCATATTTTTTCATATGAATATCTAATATCCCCATCTCAGATTTGTTAGGGTCTTTCCGAATATAAAATAATGACCTGTTTCCAGCTCACTTTGCTTTAATTTTTGTGTTTACTCCTTTATTTATAGTGTTTCAGTTTACCGAACAAATGACCTATGCTGAAAAAAAAAAACAAGAACCTCCCTCATTCCATCGTACCCATCAAGGCTCGTTGAAAAGGAGACAAAATAAAATAGGCTTGCATACAATATTTGCCGAAATAGATTCACATCATCAACACAGTTTTTACTAATTCTGCATGTTTTAGATGTTTCTCTCTCTCTCTCTCTCTGTCTGAGTCAGTGACTCACACAGTGAAAGCGTAAAGGTTGCGACAACGGATGGCGATGGACGGAAACGGTCGCTGTAAATTGCGTAATGAGCGTAACGTGATGGGATCACGATCGCTGTAAAGACACCGGGCCGCACTTGATTTGCCACTCGGGGTTCTGTCATCTGTTTGTTCTGTTGGGCAAGCGTGCGTTTCCACGGGTTGGGTAAAGGAAGCCCTGGTTGTTTCGTGATAATCGCTTCATCATCAGGCAAGGAGTGAATATGCAAACTCCACAAAGTGCAATCAAACCGCGTTGCTTTTTGTTGCGGTGCAGCAGCACTCTCCACTCTTCCACCATGCCTTTTGTTTCCACAGCGCCATCGGGGGACCTGACCGCTTCCACACCAATCAACATCCAAAATACGTGATGCACAAAGTCACATCCTCATTTTGTCTGGAATGATTACCTTTGTCTTCTATGGTTTAGCTTCTTGCCGGGGAGGATTCAAAAAAAAAAAAAAAGAAAATGAATGGATGGATGGTGGAATAAAGAAGAGGAGATTCCAACTCAGACCGGCGAAGATGAGTGAATAAGCAATGAGAATGGAATCGGAATGAGTGATAGTGGAATAAAAATAGGCAGAATAATAGAAAACGGCTGCGGATGGGAGGGGGGGAAAATGGAGGGTGAATGGGCGGAAAGTAAAAGACAGTGACAGAGGGCGAGAATGCAAAGCTGCGAGGCAAAAGAAGATGTAGGGAGAGACAAATGAGACGGAGAAGGATAATGACACAGCGCTATGAGCATATGTGGCGAGGCAGCGAGAGCAAGATGGAGCTGGGAAATATGGAGGCAAACAACCGCGGATGCGGGATGCCTTCCCTCCTCTGCTCGAGCGTGTGTGCGTGCGCGTGCGCGTGCGCGAAAATGACATCGACTCCTTTCCAACACGCACACAAACACCCGCCCCCATCTGTTTTCGGCAAACATGCTGTCATACACAAACACACACATGCAATAGCAAAGCGGGATGAAAGCAATCAATATATTAAGCAGACATCTGAAGAGTCCGCTGCGCCCCCCCGCCCCCCTCCCCAAGACCCCGGCCCCTCCCACCCGGGGAGGATCAGCCTTAATTGGTCCGAACAAACAGCCAAAGGACAACAACGTAAACAAGGCCCACGCCGTATGCCGCAATTAATAGAATGGGAACAGAAGTCGCAAATTTAATCCATGCACAGATATCGACGGTGCTTTCGAACACGTCTCCATTATCCGCTGCCAATTATTGTCGTCCGCCGGTTGCAGAGGCCGAGTCCGCGCCGGCATTTGCATATCTAAATGAGAGACCAACGCGTCTGAGCGTGTGCGCGACGAGCTCGGAAGATCTGATGTCCGTTCTGTCGGTTTTTTTTTTTGTTTTTTTTTTTTTGCTGCTTGTTTGTGGTTCATTTGAAGCCGTCTTGTTCATCAACAACCTCTGCTTTCATAACAAGCTGCGGGTTAAACACAAAACTGGGCCCGACATTTCTCAAGCATGCAATACAGCTCTCGGGAGAGCTTGTTATTCATACCAGATATGTCAAAGGTGTGTGTTTTCCACCTTGCACGCGTGTACATTTGTGTGTGTGTGTATGTGTGTGTGTGTGTATGTGTGTTTATCTGCTTTGGTACATAGAGATGGAAGACTAGTTTGTGGAGGAGGGGGGGGAAAAAGTTGTCCGTTTAATGGATTGATTCCACTAGTCATGTTACCGCAGGCTTGCCTAGCAGCGCCGTGATCCCTTATGGCCTCTAAACTCTGATCGATACCGTCAGATGTCCGAAAGCACCAAAATGATCAAATTAGCGAACAGAAGAGACCATTATCGGGCTGCGTCGTGCGTAAGCGTGGATGACATCCAGCCAGTGTTGTGCCATTTTCGCTCGACACTAACAAACTTGACCTCTTCTTGGTGTGTGTAAATATTGTCTTGTGTATATACATAGACGCCTGACCCTTTTTTTTGGGGGGGGGGGTAAATTGAATTTGCACTGAAGGTTAATCACAGAAGCCTACTCTGAGCCTTTTCAGCATTATCCCGACAGCGTGCAAATATTGGGTTTCTAAACCTTGCCATTCCAGCTTTTGATATTTGCCGTGATGTCCACTCAGGCTTAAGGTGAAAGCAGGTGATGCAATAGAAAGGAGTGCGTAGCCGATAAAAGCGCTCATCCTTTTTAACCTTTCCGGTCTTGGGCAAATTCTGATCTCAAAGGAAGAAAAAAAAACCTCCCAAAACGAGCATGTGCTGAAGCGTTGGGGAGGGAAAAGGCATCGAGAAATTAAAATAGACACATTATTTACTCTTTGCCCCTGCAGTGCTAAGAAGCGTTTCGTGACATAACTGCCTTTTCCCCTGTCAGCTTTAATCCTCCACCTCCCCGAGTTTTACTCGCACCGTCAGTCTCACCTCCCACCGTCCTGCCCTCGACCCACTCTTGTCTCTTGCAGAGACGTTTGAAGAACTGCTCGGAAATACTTAACTGCTTACTTAAAAGGGAAACGCTATACGTTAGCATTATGCTGCTTGTTAGGCCTGCTCCTTAAGATGTTCCTGAATCGCCCTGTGAACACCCTGGACCTGACTTATGATTGCTTCTTTTTCCACTTGAAACGCGGCGCGCGACCAAACTTACAAGTAAAATAGTCGGACCATACTTTTGACAATTATGCCGACTCGCCGGGAGATGTCACGACGGTGTTTTTATTTATTTATTGATCGATGTCGTAAGATAGTGGCAAAACACTACTTCCTTATCCAAATGGAACTCCTCAAGTCACTTCCACATAATCTTTTGAGGGAATTTCCTTTCCTGCCTCCATTTTTATGATGTTAGAGTCCAAAGTCATAACAATGATTATAACAATCTAAAGCACAGGTGTCAAAGTCAAAGCCCGCGGGCCAGATGTGGCCCGCCACCTCATTTTATGTGGCCCACGAAAGCAAATCAAGCATGTGTTTCAGTCATTTGTGGCACAGTGGTTGGGAATCAGTCTTCTTCACGATGTGACCGGGTTTATCCGTCTTTGTTCTTTAATGCAGCGGTTTCTGCTCCCGCGTTACCAGTTCTGTCGCCATCTTGAGCTATCGAGAGACTTGTCTCCACCCCACCTATTCCCATCATGTATCGTCTAAAGGCCGTTTGTATATCAGCATTAGGAGCAAATGTGTTTACAGTTAGATTAGCTGCCCTGTCGCATTTACTTTCGGTGATTTAGCAGCTAACTGTTGCCAGGCGGAGGTTGGGGGGGGCGGGGGTCGGTGGGGATTGTGCGATGATTTAGAGGCAGTCGTGCGGCGTGCACAAGCATCATCTGGGAGCTCAGACAATTCTGCGGCGATACGAAATGATAGCCGTTTAGTTAGTTGTCATGTCTCCGGCCATCGTGGAGCTTTTCAAAATGCCTGCCACAAATTAAAAAGCGCTTTGGTTTGCACACATGAGAGGAGAGCGAGAAAGGGAAGCGTCGCGTTAAAGCGCCCGCTTTGTCCCTCGGGGAAGAGCGGAAGGGCACAAGTGAAGGAGGCCACCACGTGCGATTGAGAGCTAACAGTGGTGACCGTGAGGTAATTGGCAATTAGAGAGCTGCCAGCATTATTGTTCAAGGTTATAATTAGGATTCTCTCACATGGACATGTGATCTTGTGTAAGGTCCATACGAACATTCATTTCAGTACAGTGCACTTTGCTATGACCTTCTGTAATTGCACTACTTTGTCCGAGCAATCGTTGCATCGGTCCTTTCATTGGACACAACACAATACATTAGATGGGAGTGGAGCCAGACATTGGACGAGTCGGAAACATGTGTCGACTGATCCGTCAAATCATTGAGTGAGATGCAGTTTTGCTCTCTGAAAGGAGGTTGAACAATTTGAAAGTTGATCGAACCTTTTGTGTGTGTGTGTGTGTGTGTGTGTGTGTGTGTGTGTGTGTGTGTGTGTGTGTGTGTGTGTGTGTGTATGTATATATATATATATATATATATATATATATATATAAGATAAGATAATCCTTTATTTGGATTATCTTATCTTATTATATTATTATTATATTATATATATATATTATATATATATATTATATTAGATTATATTATCTTATTATATATATATATATATATATATATATATATATATATATATATATATATATATATATATATATATATTGTAATCCT
>CAAKHF010003588.1:131166-144233 GCA_901007745.1 Hippocampus kuda
AAAAGGAGGGGGGGGGGGGGGGGGAGGCACCACAGAGAAATGAGAGAATGCATAATCAAAACTAGCACGCATAATTTCACACCCGCTTCATCTTTTGAATACTTTATCGGACTTTGAAGGAAATGGGTGGATGTGTGTGGCACTCTTGACAGGGAGTGAGTGGCGGCCGGCACCAAGGCGTAGCGTTGGGGCAGGGAGTGGGGGGGGGGGCACCTTTTGTTGCATCTCTCCCAGCAGCTTGTCAGAGGTATGGCTTGAGGTGAGAGATGCCTCCAGTTGACTGGCTTGAAATAGTGTCCGTGTCTTCCCCTGGTCTTTGTCCATATTCCCCTGGCCCCTCCCCCTCCCCAGAAGAACCCCATCATTCATAACTTGCCATTCGATCAAAGAGAATGGGACAAATGTCAGAGGCGTGGGCGTTGTCGTTTGACAAGGCCTCACGTATTGACGCAAGCTTTGAGCTCATCAGGTTGCATCGGAGCGGACCAAATCATCCCCAGTTGGGTCTGATTTACCGCCACCTGTTGATAATCAGCCGTGACGTGAAGATATTAAGACTGTGACAAAATCACTTATGTCAAAATCCTGCGTGTAACCCCAATTATGCAGGCGCCATTAACGTCCATGTGCTGCCTTCAAAACACCCGTCTGTGAAAATGTAGCTTTTGTCTTCTTGAGGAAAGCTCGCCATTGCCTTTTATTTCCTTTGCCTGGAGTTAACATTTAACATTGTGGGTTTACTGTCTATTATTATTATTATTATTTGTTATATTGTACCGTTGACCTGTCAAATGTACAATATAACAAGTCTCAGTTTCTTTTTTTAAATTTTTTTATGGCAATACGGAGTGAAAATAGGTTAGATAGTGTCTGCACTATCTGGTCAGCTCAACATTTTTTGTTGTATAGCTTTCGTTCGGCGTTTACTCTTGTCAGGGGCTTTGATGGTCACGTGCCCGTAACTTTCTAATCAATGACAGCACGATTATCGGGAGGCCCTGTCCTGAGAAGCAGCGGTTTACGATATGCGAGGATTCTGCTCGTCAGTGACATCGTTATACTTGAATAGCATTGTGACGGAATTGAACTCACGAGTGAAAAAACACTGCGTTCCATTCCAACGATTTTCCCAGCAACATGCGCCTCACTACTTTTGTTCACTTACTGCTTCCGTAATATTTACTCGGTTTTAGCAACCCAAAAATTCTGCACATAAAGACCGAATGATGCGCTTCGGTCCGACACTCTCCAATGAATATTTCTGCTCTTAACCCAGTCAGTGTCCGCCACCGTTCATATTAAGACGCTCTGCCGACGTTCACCACGCGCCGTACCTCCACTGACAACATGCGTGCCTTAAAAGACACACACAAAACAACACAGAAAACGTATACTCCATTGTATTTGCCAGAATGAAATGTCAGCCCCTCACTTATACATTCTCATCGGGAACAATCTCAGATCACACCCACCCGGCATCGCAGACACTCGATACAAGAGCTACTTAAGCTGCCAAATGTCAAACAATTTCCTCTAACAAACATGCAAATTTATGCACCTAGGTGCTCAAAAAACCTCATCTAGCCGATAAGAGGGTACTGACTGTTTGTGGTCTTTGTTGTTGAATATGCAAATTCACTCTGCGCTGTAAGTATGGAACACAAATGACAATGGTTTTCATTATGTAAGGAGATGAATTCAGAAAGAAATGATATATGTGGAAGCCTCCAAAGGCAAACACACTGTTCCGTGTTGCTAGTTCCCTTCCAAGTTGCTCTAATTTCATGTTTATTTTCCCAGAGGAAACAACATTTCCAGAATTATTTTTTTCCCCAGTCAGCCCGCTGTCATCAAATCTCAAAATCTCCGTAAAGTCAGGCAAAGTTAATTAACATTTCAACATTATGATTGGTCGTTCCCGGCAAAAGTTTAGCCTGGGTCGTAAATGATGGTGAGTCTTCGCTGCTTGTGTATGATTTGGCTCAGTGAAGTGACTTGGCGTGGCAAGCAGATTTTTGCGATTCCTTGTCCCCGTGAATAGGTATTGCTTTATTGCCTGTCTTCATGTGTTGCTGTGCCAATGGTGTGAACAACATTGCAGAGATGTTTCTCTTCATTAGCGTCTATGTTTGTGGATTCCTTCCTACCGCGCTATTGCAGTTCCATATCTGGTTCTCTGGTTTTTGACAAACTTTTTCCATTTGTCGTCCCTGGTAACTAAAAAAACAAAAAAAAAACCCAAAATACTCCTGTGGCATAAACACTTTTGATAACCTTGCATGACGTCATGCACAGGGACATTTTTGAAGCTGCTTTTGGATAATTTTGGTCAAATTCCAAACTCCATTACAGTATATAACAATGAACAAATCTATCCATGTAAAGACCTCAAGGCATATCAGAGATTACTTGCACACTTGGCTTTAATAGTCATTTGTAATTCATTACGTGAAAGAAAACGCAATTTGTCAATGCCATGAGCCAATTTGATAGTGGGGGCTCGATGTCTTACATGGTTTCATACGTTTTAACACCCACGCAGCGAATTATTTTAGCCGCCACATTGCTTTTGAAACCTGTTGGTGCCAGTATCGCATGTGCTGCTGTGTCGAGAAGCAAAGTCTTGCTAAACTCCACACACACACACACACACACACACACACACACACACACACACACACACACACACACACACACACACACACACACACACACACACACACACGAGGCACATAGAGCAAGTACACTATGCTACTCATTAGGTGGAGCTGCAGCTCTGGACTGATTATTGTGGGTGTCTCTACAAACATCTCCTGTTAGCCGTTATTCTTTTCAACTCCCTCACACAAGCACACAAACACACACACAACACACACACAACCTCCTCCTCCACTCATGTGTAACATCAGCGTACACTAAATCTTAGCCGAGTGTGGGTGTATATGACTACATCAACAGCTTGTGACCTGTAGAGAAGCCGCGATGTTGGCGCGTGCGGGTGTTTGTGCGTGACAAGGCGTTAAGGTATTTAATTGAAGACACAAGACGATATTTTGATTTAAGAATTCGTGAAGGTGGAATCGCAAAAGTAGTCCAATATGTTTTTAAGGTTGTACAAGTTTGAAGCATGTTGAGTGGAAACATGCTTCAAAAGTTGCAAACCATCGCGTGAAAAATCAGATCAGTGGGAATCGCAGGGGAGGAAATGATTTTGGGGGGCTTTTGGGTGTTTATTCCGATGCAAATTCGCTGAATGGACATTGACGGGAATTTAAAATGATTCTTTTTTTTCCATCAGACTGCCGCATACACAAATCGATTACGTTACAACAAAGTGGACTTACTGGATAGGAATATTATAATAAAGGATTTTAGATTTTAAGCTGCATTTATAGTTCCCAATATTCTCAAGGCCGCAAACCTCATCCTTCTATTCAAACCTTTCACTTACTTTTTTTAAACTCAAGTAATTCACTGTTTTCAACACACATTTGTTTTCATTTTGTGTTCAAGTAGATTACAAAAGAGTGGAAACCTTCAAATGTCCTTTTCCAAAAAGTAAAGTTGAACGTGACATTACTACCGTCGGAAATGGGAAGGAAAAAAACAAAACAAAAACAAAAAAACTAGCAAGCAAGAGAGAGCGAGCTCGTGCGAGAGCTGTAATGCATAACCAAGGAAGATTTTCTGTCCGAAAAAAATTCCCCACCACTGCTATGATGAGCGCATGATACATATCAACGGTTTCGCAGTCATAACGGTCCTCTGAGCGGAAACCATAACAGCAATGTGGCCCAGGAACGAAAATTATTTGACACCCTTGCTTTCCCCCAAACTGTCTCCGCAAAGTCGTAAGCAGTGCATGGTCCGAAATGTCTTGGTAAGATTAAAGAATTAAGAGTCCAGCCCAGCCAGTAAAATGTGTCCCCATTTTGGCCCCCATACAAAACTCATCAAACTAAACTGGGCGCCCATCATTTCATTTAAACATCCTCTAAAAGTGGTTGTTGTGAACCGGCATCATCGCAACAATCTGTTCGCCGCGTGAGCGCTCAACAAAAAGCCGCTGGCACAAATGGAACCGCAATGGATAAAAGACCGTCTGAGTGCATCTGAAAGGCTCTCCACACCACTTTGAATCACCGCGCACGGGAAACGAGGACCGCGTTTGCCTTCCGCCACTCCATCCGAACGCATCCGACCCCGGGAAATCACAAGGACTTAGCCACCGATGATTTAGTTCAACTGTCAGCGTAAACCTAATGGGATATTATTCAAACGGCAAGACGGGGCGGTCAAAGCCAGCAAACATCACAAGGTGTTGAAAGCCTTTGTGCGGTGGGGAGAAATTTTTTTTAAAAAAATGATGGCAGAACGGAATCGAAGAACGTGAAAAGTACAAGCGCAAGCTCAGATTTTTGTTCATATAGTGTTGTGATGTTAATAAGCAGGAGGCCGACAGGCATTTGCGTACCCTATAAAATAAAACCGAAAAAAAAAAGAAAAAAGAATAAAATGCTCATGCAATCACTTTCTGCAATGCATGCTTTGAATGTGCAATGGGCTACTTTTCATCTTGGTGACCTTTGGTCTGTCATCTTCTGACGGTGCTGGAATATGAGCTTGGTGTCCTTCTATTTTTTTTTTTTCCATAGCTGCTTTCAAGAAATGACTCGAGAATTCATAATCCTGCAAAGGAGTCTAGTTGACCAGTGGTGACTTGCAAATGCGCATTCCACGGAATGACACCTGATGAAAAAATTTACAAAAAATTACAAAGCACATGGAAACGGTAATCTATCGCCTATTTGGCCTAGTTCTAATTTTTACCGAACAATACATAATACAGTGATGCCTTGAGATACACGTTGAGCCTGCAACACATTTGTCACACATTGCATCAGTTGAATAGCCGGTTTGTTGCTCATTCTAGTGTGCCAACCTTGTCCACCTGGTGGCAGTATAAGGCAGACGGCTATACGGCACGACTCAGTGGTTGTTTTAAATCCATGTATTTCTCCTCGTTTTATGTTTAGTTTGACAGTACACTATAAAAAAAAAAAAAAAAAGATGGCTTTCAACAGCTTGGATACCTTTAATGATAAGATATCCTTTATTTGTCCCGCAATGGGGAAATTTGCAGATTTCAGATGATGTTCTGTTGGCATTTCCTTCAGCGTAGCTCCCTCTGGTGGATGCATTGTAGATTGCGTCTTATAATGCGGTGCGTCCAATATATGAAAAAAATTACAAAATAGGCCATTCATTGAAGGTGCGCCTCATAATCCAATGTGCCGTTTAGTGTGGAAAATACGGTATCTTTTTGAAACTGTAATTGACTCTTTTTTTGTTTTTTTCTTAAAACATCAAATTGCCTACATTTCCAGGTGTCTACATTGCGTACGAATATAAAACCCCACAAGCCATAAACAAGAAAAACTGGTTGTAATTATGTAGCATGACAAAGGCAATAGTCGGATACAATATTTGTGATTTTCATTCATAGCGCCAACGTGCGTGCCTCAAGAGCCGAATCGATGGGAGCGAAATAGGAGTTAGTGAGATAAATAGGTGGCTGGCTGAAGAGAACAATTGCAGACAAAGGCGAAATGCAAAAAGACGTTGCTGACTGGAGAAGCAGGGCGAGCAGAGAGGATGAGGAAAAGGTGGCAGACGAGGCAGCGGAAGAGCAGCAATGAATGCTGAGGTTTGGGAACGGCTGGATGGCTGAAGGCAGCCGGGTAAATAAGCGGGATAACCATCAGCCGCGCAATTATTCAGTTGCACAGACACGGATTCGTTTAGTGGGCCAAACTTCTGAAAGCAGCTTCGAATACACAAAGATGGAGCCTGGAAACATCTCCCGCGATTCCGGCTGGACTTGATCTGGAGTGACTGAAGCATGATGGAGGCTGTGTCGTCCAGCAGCCGATCATTATGCAAAGTTAGTTGCATTTGTTATGGAGGGAAATGGTCATGAGCCAAATATACAAGATTTACAACAACAAGTTAGTTAAAGATGAACCCTAATAAGATTGATATTCAAATCAATTTAAAGAGTTGCCGAAGTATCACCGAGGAATCATTTTGGAGTTCAATCAAGAAATATTCATTTGAAGAAATGACTTTTATTCTTCCCCCCTCAAAAAAAAAATAAAATAAAAATAACGGATTGAGAGAAATAACGGTGAAAAAAACTCAGCCGATAGATGGATGAATACCACGTAGACTTAATTGAAATGTAGAGACGAAAGTCAAAAGTTGCAAAATACCTTTCAGCTCAGCTCATTCACATCTGGGTCAGTTGCCATTCAGACTGAACGTTCCGCTCTGCTTCACCGAGCAGCCGAGGTGCAGGCAGAAGTAGGCTACTGGCTTTTTTATTTTATTTTTTTGTGAAAAGTTAAGACTGAGACACAGTTTGTCCTTAAAGTTGCGACGTGATGAATAATTGGAAGTGCCCCCAAAGGCCACCTAACAATAGAGCATGTCGAATGATGTCATAGGTTTAGGTGAGCTGTTTCTAAAGTATTTTGTCCAACAACAAGCGTGAATGCAACTTTTAACACGACTGGACAATTTAAAATATATTCTGTACAGTGAATTCATGTTGTCTCCCGGACTACTATGATTAGAGGTGTCAGAACAAGATCTGCTGAGTCTGCTTTTTCTGCATTCCTATTGGCCCTATTGGCCAAAATGTGCTCGAGAGCTTCAAAAGATGTTTGGGGCAGCGAGGGAAAATATATGTTTTCAAAAATAGCCTCTCACGTGCCGACGTGGCTTCAGACAGAATAAACGAGTTGCTTTTACTCAGATGGTGGGGTTACAATGTGAGTAAACCGCCTCAGCCTCCAAGCCCTTCGGTCGGGATGGATGGACACACTCCGTTCCGCCCCCTGATGACCTGGTGCTCGCGCTCTCCATCGAGCGAGACCCCCGTTGACTTAGAAAAGACGTCGCAGGCGGTTGCACAATGATAGCTTTTACGCCGTCCTTTTGGGATCTCGTCTGGATGCAAT
Source organism: Hippocampus kuda (assembly GCA_901007745.1). Lineage (NCBI taxonomy): Eukaryota > Metazoa > Chordata > Actinopteri > Syngnathiformes > Syngnathidae > Hippocampus > Hippocampus kuda. The sequence goes on from CAAKHF010003588.1 coordinate 138,189, forward strand.
TTTGGCCGTTGAAATATGGTTAGAAAAATAATTGGTGGTGTTCTTTTGGTGAATTGTGTATATGCAAGTTCCTGCATCGTGAAAGCTCCCCAAATGTGTTTCTTGATGTTTGACTTTACTGGAAAACTAAAATACACACACACACAACAAAATACGGACACAAACGGGTAATGAATAATCATTTTATTCATCAGAATGTCAATGAAAATAATAACAATTATTTTTTTTTCCCATAATCGACCAAGTCCGACTTATATTTTTATGCATATGAAACGATTTAGAATGTTGATTTGCTTCACTGATGAGTCCCCTGCTCCCAATGTGCTGTGCTCTCATCTCTGCCCCCACCTCATACCTGCACGAGATATTGACACAAATATTCAACGTCACAACAGCATCAATAGGAGGTCACGGTCTGACATCCAGAAGCTTCCTGGATCGACCGACGCGGTAAGGACGTGATCTGGCAGTCTAGTGGACGTCGCAACTCGGTACCCAGATGGTAGACAGCGTGAACTGGTTGTTCTTACATACAGTACCCCCATCTGAACCTGATCCTATTAATTTGCTGCCTCACTGTTATGATGCTAGCACTTCATTTTGTCCTGACGTAGACCTCGGCACCTTCTGTCTTCCTTGGTGTGAAACACCTCCAGTCTCGTCGGGCTTCTCTCTATTCAGGATCAGACTGGCAATGTCTGCGCCGACTGTCAGATTATCTGTCATGCAACCCTGGGGACTTTGCTCGGCAGACTAATAACTGTCAACTAGCTTCAGACAAAGTCACGGTGGTAATTTCATTATAGTCACAGAAGCCTTTGTCCTCAATCCAATATTCCATTATTAGAACATACTTAACATTTTCTTCGAGACACTCTCAACTCTCAGCCTCGGTGCACTTATGCTAAACACCTCTGAGGGGGTGGGGGGGAAATACCGTCTTCTTTAGAATTTGATCACACCCTTGCTTTGTAGGGGGCAGAGTTGATTGACTCCTGCAGAAAAGCTGAACTGATTTTTATTACAGATTTCAAAAGAGGTGGAAAGGAGGCTGTGGCTCCAAGGACACCTCATATCACAGTCTTGTTTGCCATTACTTCAATATAACACCACTCAAAAAAAATCCCATCGCTTGGAACATCTGGAACATCCAGCAAAGGAAAAGAAAATAAATAGTTTTGGGTGAACTGGACGGTCGGTAGCAGAGCTTAAAACAGATTGCTTAGATATCACTCCAACGGTACCAGCAACGCAACCTTGGATCATGCTTGATGCTAAGGTGAAGCTTCTGGTATTAGAAAGGGAATAAAAAGGACAGAACACTTCAAACTAAGTGACGTACAGGAATACATGGAGAGATATCGCAGCGATGTCAGAATCTATACGGAGGCATCGAAGAACACAAATAACAAAGTCAGAGTTGCATTTATTGTACCCGAGGCTCATGTCAAAGGAGAGAATTAGTGAGAGTGTATCACTTTTGACAGGGCGAAGAGCGCTTTTGCGGGCAACACAGTGGGTGGAAGAAACAGGAACACTGAGATCAGTGATATGCTCAGGTTCCAGTTCTTCACTGATATCCAGCAGATATCTGCGTGGAAATAAAACAAACATGGGACAGAAGTCACACAAAGGGAATTACAGTAATCTTTGCGAGCACATATTGGCATCGGAGGACATGAGCGGGCTGACAAGAAGGCAAAGATGGCTACGACTCATAGTCAAGTGGACACGGCGGTAGGGCGCACTGGGATGGAGATGAAGGCAATTGAGGCATTTGAGACGTTCTACAAAACGATATTATTTTCACATCTCAAACAAAGCAGATAGAGGGAATATTATTTTTTAAATTATGTTTTTAACTTATTCACTCCCAAAGACGTTTTTAAACGTCTTTTCAGACTTGGTTCAGAATTGGCTGGTACTGAATTAACAGTCATAAGTGTATTTAGCATTAGATAATTTGGTCCATACCCCTAACTTGTTTTTGTTTCTGCGGCATATTTACAACAGGCGTCGTTTGTATAGCACATGCTACTTTTTCTGTTTGTTGCACCCTTACGGCTCGTTACATGTTCGATATAGTATTTACTTTGTTTATATCCACTTTTGGAATTTTTCGAGGTTATTCCCGTGTTTTCGCATTGACGCTTGTCGTGGTTTTATGTTCTCTAGAATTCGTCTTTGTTCTGACTTTTGGTTGTGTAGTTTGGGGTTCTCGTATTGATAAAGCTTGCCGTCACAAAACCAAATTCCAACGCAATCTGCTCCTTTATTCACATCCACACCCAAGATTCAATCGATTCGTCATCGGCCCAACTTTCCACAATGTTTCGAGCGACGACACGGAAAAAAACAAACGAGCATCGAAAACGCTCACGTCCAAAAACATTAGCTCCTTGGCAGCGGTAAAACAAAACCCGTTGCATTCGACTCAGCTCCCAATCACTTTCTCCTCCACACCCTCTAAATAGTTTGGTCGAACCAATTAGAGTGGACAGGTTTCCCCCTTTGTGTCCTCTCGGATAGAAACAGCTGCCTCTCAACTAAGCGGCTCCAACATTTACGCCAATTAGTTGAGCCAAAGAAAATGGCTGCGAGAGCACGTGTATAAACCCCCGTAAGGGTATAATAGCCATTACGGAGAATTCATATCATTTCAGCCACAAATGCTTTTCGGGTCTAGATTGGCTGTTTTAATTGTCCAAAGTGGTAATGTTTCCTGAATTTCATTTGGGGGTGGGGGGAGGGGTGCTTTTAATGAAAAAGGTAATTTTAGTAGTGGGAAATAGCAACAACAGGGGGCGAAATTCATAACTGTGTGAACAACTGACGAGGCTGGGTAGTTTGCATATTTATTTCTGTCAGAAGTCTTCTCCATCTCAGTAAACCTCTGTAATTACATCCCAACAGAGGGAGGAATTAAAGTCAGTTCCGTCTATTTGGGATGATGGATCTGACAGCGAGCAGTTATGCAGTCCTCATGTCTGCAGACAAACACACATAAATCGCCACCTGTGACTGTGCTGCTCGGAAGGCTGTGTAATTAAACATTGTTATGTGAAAAAGTGAATTAATCTATAGCCTGCGAAGGTGCCATCGAGATGCGGCCGATGGAGGGCGGCGTCAGAAGGGGGGTGGGGGGGGGGATGATTTAGCAGACCGGGCTGGCCATATGAAAGCTGGGGGATTCAGTCAACAGTGAGTAGAAAATGAGAATAATTTAGGAGATTCCGAAATGATTCTGCTTTTCCCATCTCGGTGTCAGGTTGATGGAGCGAAGACGCTCGCCGCGAATGAAGAAAACGGCACAAATTTGAGAAATGTCTTGCTCGTGTCCCTGAAATGGGATTTCTCCTCATGACTCATATGTACCGGTACGTAACGTAACGAGGAATACCGTATGCGAAATGCAAACAATTATATATTACTTCGAAAAAGATGCTATTCATAAACAATGTGCCATACTTCCTTGAGGTGAAGACACATTTTATCATCATTTGTAAAGCTGCTGCTCATGGTATGTGCTTGAGCTCGCCCATGACCCTAATGTGGGTCATTTAGAGCACCACGTTATTTGTGTTAATAATTATTCTTCACTCATTTGTTTTCATTTTGGAAATTAAATCGACATGTGAGCTTTCGGGTTTATTTTGGTATCGCTGTTCTGCCGTACAGAAGAAGGAAGGTCAAACAGTTGCTTGGGGATTGTAGTTTACATTACATTATCACACCATGTTTATTGTGACCTTTTTTTTTTAAACATTTATTCCATCTATACATATTAAAAAACTACTCAAAAAAATACTCAAACCAAAAGGAAGATTTTTGAACAAATAGAAATGAACGAACCCACTCGAAAAACGTCTTAAAACTAATTGAATGCAAACAAAAAAAAAATTGAAAGCGAAATGAAAACTAACCTGAATGACAAGTTCCAAACTATTATTACCCTGTCTTAAAAGCTGTCTATTTATGTATTTTCTTGATATTACTCGTCTTACTGTAGAGTCTGAGTTGTGTTTCCTGCTATTTGGTTTTGTGCGATTTAATTGTCTGCTGTGTGTCTTTGTGTGTGTGTGTGTGTGTGTGTGTGTGTGTGTGTGTGCGGGTGTGTGTGTAATTGCGTGCGGTAAAAGGCTCAACATTCAATCCCCTTTTCTTCTCGGGAATTTCAGTTTTTACAATTATTGTTGTGTAAGACCTAACCGTATTTCAGTCAAATTAATACAGTACATTGGTCTGCATGTGAATTATGCAGCTGCTGACATACTTGTAGTTTTTTTTTTTTTTTTTTTCCCCGACAGAGAGGCCTATGGGAGCCAATTAACGAGTGTAATGTTGGATATGACAAAAGAGAGTCGGTTTGGTCATGCCCACTCGTCTCTGCCTTGTACCCCCTAGCTTTTATAGCCAAACAGAGGTTTAATAAAAGAGGTGTCTGGCGCTCTCATCTCCTCTCCGACACACAGGAAGCACACTGGTCACAGAGTTTGGGTTTAGATGAGGTCAGTGCCCCCCTGGGCTCAGCTGCAAGGGAGAAAAGGCAGTGAAATCAACGGACAGGAGACTTGGAGAGCAGCAGCACCAGTTGCAGAGCAACAACCAGCTGGTTCTCCAACACACGAAATAACCCGATATATAAGATCAGACTCCAGATTTGCCCTATATGACATCACTCCTTTGAAGAGGACGACGACGGGAACTTGCGCGCACAAAATCAATCTGTGGTAGGAGGCTATATTGTGAAGGAAATTGAAACCAACATTTTGAATTCGCTCAGGAATTGCATTTGAATGCCGAGAGATGCTGAAAGGCCGAAGTGGCGTACAATCCCAAGCGCTTTATTTATGTGGTTGGTTGGCTTATTTATTTATTTTTGGAACTGTATGGGCACATATTGAGGTCACCATTTTGTTGTGCTGCTCGGCTGTACAGCGAGTAAAGGTGAACTTCCAATATAATGACCTGAATGCATCCCACGCTGTATCTGGAAATCAAAAGCAGCGGTGTTGCTCCGCTTTGGATGTGAGATCAGCACATTTTTTGAGTTGAAGATAAAGATTAGTGTGAATCGACGTTTGTCATGTCGATTTTGTGGGAGAGAAATTCCAAGTTTAGCAACCGCAACATTCAGAGTATGTAATATGTTTGATATAAGCAAAGTACGTATTGTGGCAATCATGAGAAAGTACGTGTCACGATTGCGACACAATTCATGGAATAAATGACAAGACGACATAGCAAAAGCCACTCTTGAGTCAGCATTGCTCATGGCGTACTTTTTAGATGCATATCTTTGAAGAACCCATGTTCTTCTGATTATTACAAAAGAAGCATATTTTTGCATGGGGCTATTACCATTAATTTCTTGTGAATACAGTACTGTGAAATCCTGTTCTGAAAGCAGCCTCCACACAAAGAAGTCTTTGCCATTTCACAAAATTGTCCTGATTGAACTACTCTGATTGTTGTCGTTGCCTCGGTAACTTTTCTCATACGATGTAGGTTTCCTAAAACTAAATTCTGAGGAAGCAGTTGGGAACAGCTGTCAGCGGGGGAACACTCTTCTGCTAGCACATTAACAGCAGAAGCAGTGTTTCTCAATTATTTTCTTCCCCCCCCCCAGAAAGAAGAAAAGAAGAAAACATTTTGTGCCTCCTCCAACCGTCCAGCACGACTATAAATGGTCTCATTTGTCTATAAAACTGTTATATGTACACCTCGAATAGTGTATCCATAACATTAATATGAAAGAAAGCAAAAATATAGGAACAATATAGATCAACTTCCAGCAAAGAATGACTTTATGAACATGGTTTCGTCTCTCTCCATCTCATTCATGTTTTGTTCACTGCACTTTATATCTCCAGCCCCATAGCGCGTGTGCATGCTCAGTGCAATAACAACAACAACAAAAATAAACCTTTGAGCTAATCCTCCCTGTGCACACTCTGACAGTGCCACCTACTGCAGTGGATGTGCAATTACATTTCCCCAAACACATCTCAAGTAGTGCTTTATATCTGTTATTTTTTTCTCATT
>CAAKHF010003617.1:1643-18556 GCA_901007745.1 Hippocampus kuda
TTAATTACGTCTCAAAGGAGCGGGGCAGAATCGAATTAGAGGTTGTCCTACATTTAAAGTGTGTGTGTGTGTGTGTGTGTGTGTGTGTGTGTGTGTGTGTGTGTGTGTGTGTGTGTGTGTGTGCGTGTGCGTGCGTGCGTGCGTGCGTGCGTGCGTGCGTGCGCGCGCATCTTCACGTGCACTATGCAAATTGGGCATGTGAGCAAGAGGCTGTGTGGGCTGTGTGACTCACGGCAATGAATATTTGTGCCTCATACAAGCACCGTCCCCCCTCATGCCCAGGCCCCCCGAAACACACTTCCACACACATGCACACCATGTATCGTTGTCACACATTCACATACACGCACCCACACCACTGGATGTTGGCATCCACGGTGCTCACTGTACAAGTCAGCCAGGCATGCTGTTTCTTGCACAAAAACATTTCTGGCTCCTGATGCATGCAGCCACCTTTTCGGTCGCAGCAGATGGCACACGTCGCTGTATTACGGCAGCGTTTCATTCACATTATGGCCGTCCATCTGCTGTTAGGGCATCAGTAGAGCACCTTGTTTTGGCCAGTGGCACAGTGTCACATTGACAGCTTTTAGGGTTTTCTTTGACTGCAAGGTGCTGGCCATGTGTACACATTGTGCTTAGCCCAATTCATACCCTCACCGACGCCTTTGGCAGCCATCCTATAAGTTAAAAAGTCCCATTGACTGATTATGAATTTCTCTTTTAAATGGTAGCAAAATCTCTACCGCTCTGAAGCCGGTTTTACAAATTTGGAAAGCATGTCTCACGGAAAAAAAAAAGGATGACAAATATATTTTTGCAGAAACTCAATGTAATTTATGACACGTGACGATTTGACATTTCGGTACAGATTTTCGCATGAATCATGGAAGTTGACACGGATGATTTGCTTTGTCCGGTCGGATCTGGCCCCCGGGCCTCGAGTTAGAGACCTGTGGCAGACATGCCTGCCCTGGCGGTCTGATTCCCTTCAAACTCTGTAGACTGCATCTGGTGTACCTCCCAACATTTGCGTGCAGCAGGAACGTCTACCTGGGGCTGTTGACTGGAAACATACACAGAAAAAAAAAAAAAAAAGTGTTTAAAATGGTTGCGCGCACTGCGCTACACTGGGAGGAAACAAGATCTGGGGCAAGCAACTCCTGCCTTGGGCTCCAGGGCCAACCTGCATGCAAGTACACACACATACACATACGAACACACACACACACACACACACACACACACACGATATGCAAAAGCCAAGCGGTGCAGGGAGCAGTTAGCGCAGCGTGATGTGCGAGGCTGCCTGCAGCTAAGTGCCTTGTGTTGACACATGCTCAACGTGGCACAAAACCAAATAGCCGCGGTGCTGTTTGATGAGTTTGTTCCTCGCCAGTACGGTCCAGAGAGATAATCGAAAAGCTTATTTGGCTTTACAGTCAGCGTCTCTAAGCAACAGCTAGAATTATTATTTTTTTGCTCTGTGTGTTTGTGTGTGTGTGTACTGTTGTTTCTGAATATCATGCCAGCTCCAGCGAAATGCCTGCCATTACAGTTGTGCGTTAGTGCATGTGGCTCGTTGTCCAAGTTTATCTTTGAACGCTCGTTTCCAAGTAGCTGTTTAATGCCACTCCCAGTTGGCCTTTACTCTCAAGCTAAACATCACATAAAGACAATGACTAGTTCTGTGTTTGAAACAAGCCCATGGCTTTGTCTTGTGGTCCTTTTAGCTTAATGGTAACAAACAATGCAAAACGTTATTGACGGTCAAACAAACGGCGTCGGTTAAGCAGCGGATATTTGGACACAAACGGTGGCCCAACTCATTGTAGACAGACAAGATAACAATGCTCTCAGGCATATATTATTTGTCTTTTGTCCAAAAAATACTAATATGACAGCGACTTATTGAGTCGGTTGTCAAACACGTCTTCGTGTGTGTCTTTGTCTGTATTATACTGCCCCCCAGGTGGCCATGGTACACATACCAGAAGGAGCAGCACAATGTCATTTATGCAAAAAAAAAAAAAAAACCTGGCAAAACCGGAAGAATTCTTTACATTCTATTTAATTTTGTCATCACTGTATGGTTTTATAAAGTACATTAATATTGAGTGCTATTTTTCTTATTAAAACACTTTTGAAAGCAGTTGCCATAAGAACTTTTATGCTGCATTCCAATTTTCTGGCTGTCTTGCAATGAAATACAAGAAAAAAAAGACACCCGTCGATGATTCCTACCATTATCACCCGAAATACAGAAATACTGTACTGAACAACACAGTCGCAGGGCTATTTGTGTCTCTCCCATTCACTGTGTAAAAGTTATTTACCGTATTTAATCGTTTGACGTGTGAGGCAAGCAGAACGCATTTTTGCAACCTGCAGTCCTTTCTATTGTGCCTCATGTTGTCCGGCTACGCTCCTGTGAATGCTATCGGGCCCTATTTTCGAAAGGGAGCAGAGGGCAAGTCCTTCCTAATAGTGCCGTGCCAGTTTTAGCGGGAAAATGTCACCTTCTCCCACGTGAGCCATTACACACGCGACTGAGGAATAATGAGATTTTGCCCCCGGTTGGGTTTACACAAGCAGGTCGTGTACGATTGGCTGCGGTTGAAAATGTGGACAGATTTACAATGACAACAAACGACATCAGTCGAGCGTGGTGATAGAGTTATTGTTCTTGCTTGCTATATGAGGCTCTGACAAACTGCTTTAGACATGACATGAAGGCTAGCTGGTGCGTGTTCGTATCCAAAGTGGTGCTCGGGGAATATTTGTGGTTAATGCAGCTGCCCCCTAGTGTGATTAAGGGTGTGCTCACACTCGCCGTGTCGGATTTGGTCACGATTCCACATAGCTCTCCTCTACCTTGCCGACATGTCAACGCCACGTTTAGGTATGCCATCATTTCATGTTACGACCCTGCATTACTGCAACTTACTTTCGTGACTATGGATTGTTTCTAGTTGCTGTTTACATGTTTTGTGCATCGTGGCCGAGGTCATGAAAAACTGCTGTGAGGCGCACCTGCCGAAACTTAGGACACCTACATGCGTGTGACTACTTGATATTGCGTTTTTTTAACTGCAAACACCAACTTTCCCAAATTGTATGTCCCCACTGAAATGAATACAAATGTCATTACCGTATTTTCCACACTAAAAGGTGCACTGGATTGTGAGGCGCATCTTCAATGAATGGCCTATTTTGTAATTTTTTTCATACATTGGGCACACTGCATTATAAGACGCAATCTACAATGCATCCACTAGATGGAGCTACGCTCAAGAAAAAGCCAACAGAACAATCAGATGTCAGTCAAACCTGTTTTAAAAGCAATGACACAGTTTACTTAGCCAACCGCAAGTTATAACATTTAACAAGTTAATGTTGAACTCTCTTACCGCTGCTCTATTTCTGTGTTCAACTGCGTAACCGATCCCCTTAAATTTGAACTCTGCGTTGTCAGCATGTCTCAAGCAATTAGCCATTTTGGGGTCGAAATATTACCGTAATGACCAGACACAAAGCGCATCGGATTTTAAGGCGTGCTGTGAGCATTTAAGAAAATGGAAGGCTTTTAGGTGCGTGCGCCTTTTAGTGCAGAAAATACAGTACTCATTTCCTACCTCCCTGAATTTTCTGTTTTATTATTATTATTATTATTATTATTATTATTATTTTACCCTTTCAGGGACAGGGTTTACTACAACGGACAGCTTACCATGTTATCAGGTTACAGGGTGCATGAAAGGCTTAAATACTGTTTTTTTTAAAAATCATGACAGGGTATGGGGGTACATCACAATTCTGTGCTAAAATGTGTAATTGGATGGGAACCGCATTGGCTCGCGGTTTCTTTTGCTGATCACTGGCCTGAAACCTTGAATTGAAAAAGCGCTCTATCTCCCGCTCGTGTTTTTAATTATTTTTTCCTCTCGAGCCACCCCTCCCACCCACTTTTTCACACTCTTCTTCCTCCCTTGGCAGGCTTCATCGCAGCAGCTGAAATTCACAACGTCCGACTCCTGTGACAGGATCAAGGACGAGTTCCAGTTCCTCCAAGCGCAATACCACAGGTGAGAAGACATAAAAATGACCTGGCCTTGATTATTTCTAATTTAATCTGTCACAATGGCTTGGGGGAATCATAGTTGGAAGTGTTGTGGCCTATTTCCAAGACATGCCATCACTGAAATCATGATGGTTGATTAATTTTCTTCTCTTAAATATGAAAAAAAAACTCATTAAAAGTGCAATCGTGTAATTGCAGTTGTCCAATGAAAATAATGACATCATTCAAACTTGTCTCTTTGCCTCTCTACATAGCTAATAAATGCCTTAAAACTAATCCTTTTCTCCGCGCCTTTAAAACAAACTGGTTGTTTCCACATTTTTTTAAAAACATTTTTTTTATGTTCCAGGTGAGTGAGTGAGTTGTTTGTAACCAAAAGGCATTTCCAGGTTTAGTATTACAGCATACGTTCTGTTCATATTCGATTGCTACTTTTGCTTGCTGCATGGCTATGAGACCTTTCTATCATGTAATTCCAGCTACCCTGGGCATTGCCTTTTTATTTTATGCCCAAGGAAGTGCATTTACCGTTTGAGGATGTAATCTAATTGATTCCTCGCTTTACATCCGCCTCTCTTTGAAGTTATGCTACCTTTTCGGTTACGTATCTCCCTATTACGCCGTAAGAAGTCTCCCCAGAGCGGCTTTTAGAACACTAACCGATGTGTTTGATGGCAGTTCTGAAAGGTGAGACATCACCGGTTTTCTCTTTGAGCAGGTTGACTTCCTTCCTGGTTTGTTCCTGTGTATTTGCGCGTCTACTGTCGCAAAGACAGATGAAAGCTCGGCCTATTTCGAGTGTAATGACGAGCCTTTTTCTTTCTTTTTATTTGCTGAGGTTTGCGACTTAGCAATAACAGCGTGCATGCTATTTTTTAATTTATTTTTTTTACTTTGGTCTTTTTGTGTGTGTGTGTGATTCCCTCAATGGCTAGCAGCAGCATTTAACCCCCGTCAGAGAGCCAAAGCAGAGTTGAAAGAGCTGTTTTTTTGTGCCGGTTGACTTGGGAGGGCGATTTAAAATGAGGGGAGTCACAGTGGAAGCTTTGTAATGATATGCTGTATGTTGTGGAAGCCTTTAAAAAAGCAAATGTACAACAGGCGTTCCCCTGGGTATAGTAGCAGCCGTTGTATCTGTCGCCGTCTTCCTCCTCCTCCTCCTCGTCCTCCTAATTCCCCTTTCCCTCAGTCCCATGCATAAATAGATCAGGGAATACATCAATCAAAATAAAGATGACAGTGCAAGCGATTTAGAGACGGAAGAATCGCCAATAAAACTCCATCAAAGTGTCTTTGGAGAGCAGCGGTGCATGCCCGCCGGCTGATGAGCGCCAATCGCAGGAGGCGCACAGCCAATCCCAGGTAGACCGGCGGGGGGCTTGTTGTCATGACGACGCACCACAAAGCCGACAAACGTACACATGGGAAGCAGGAAGTCGATGCCATGCTTCTCAGCGGGAACGTGACATTGACGTTTGTTTCAGCTGTCTGTGATGCAAATCTACCAGCGGAAGCCTTTTACTTGTGATCTGAGTTTTTCAGACGAGGTGAAGCAGCATGTGGTTCCTCGTACACTTTGTTGCGAGTAAACGTCAACAGTTATGTTTGTGATCATCTGGCGTGTCTGTTATGAATATTCCGGAAGTGTAGCAACAGCTGTCGTGTTTTGCAAACGACCGTGTGTACTGCATTCTGTGTCTGCTCTATGCAATTGCTCCTTTAAGACAATAACTCTCATGTTTCCTGCAAGTTTAGATGCATTCCATTCTTTAGAGCTCGTTCTCATTAGTGATGCGGGGGAGCTGGGGAATATCCTAGCTGACCTTTTGGCGAGAAGCATTTAATCACAGGGCACATGTCTATTGACAAGCATTCACATTCACACTCATGGATAAATATAGAGTCTATATTGAAACCAATATGGATGTTTTTGCAATATGGCAGAACAACAATTTTGCAAATTGGAGTATCCAGAGAACATAATTGAGATTGAGCATATTTGCGCCGCAAAATTTGTCAATTTGTCCGGATTGTTAGTGGGAAAAGAGTCTCGTGTCCAGGATGTTTTACCACTGCCAAGTGGCAATTAAAATGCTCATGCTAACACACAACAGGGGTCTCATTATTCCTTGACAATTGGTATTTTTACAGGTTACGGAGGTGACATAAACACGCACTTTCGGTGCATTTCTTGGGGTAAAAATGTTGTCATCTGTAAGCCGATTATCTTCTGATTCAAATCAGTTTTCGCTACGCATTGCTCCAGGGGGAAAATTTGTAGATATATTTTTGGGTGACTCCAGTCCTGTAACTTTTCTGACCGCATAATTTTCAAGCAGCTTTGCTGATCAGGTTTGCTTATGTGACTGCCTTCTAAATGATCCTGTACCCATGACCAACATTAGTTAGATCTGGTATTGTGACACAGCCCGTGTTATAACTATCACGCATCTTTCATTGCTGCTGACAGTATCAATGTACGCTCAGTATCAAGCAGGTTTTAGATCACTCTACCTTGTGCTTGTGCATATCTTTACAACATCACAGCCTTAACCATCCTCGCATGGGACCACACCTTGTCAGACCGGCATGTCGGCACCGGCTCCTTCAATCAAACGCACGCTGGGTGATTTTTCTTCCCCCCCCGCAGCCCCCTGTCGTGTTCATTTTACCATCTGGCTGACTTGTTGACGTGTCCTCCTTTTTGTCCCGTCGCCTCGTGTGTCATCAGCGCTGACGTGATTACAATTAATGGCCTGTGCTATATTTAGGTTTGCCTGCTTTCTGCTTTAGAAAGCAGATGTTTTAGCACGGTTGTTTTCCCGTTGGATTCCGCTTGATGATCTCGCGAAGGTCAGGACGAGGACAGTAATGACGGTTAAGATGGCCGACAAGGGAGGAGGGAGGTGTGGATGAAAATGAAGGTGACGAGGGATGACGTGACCGCTGCTGACTGTGTTCGACTTGGTTCCTCCGCAGCCTGAAGCTCGAATGTGACAAGCTGGCCAGTGAGAAGTCGGAGATGCAGCGTCATTACATCATGGTGAGTGAAGCCAATGTTTGTTTGTTTGTTTGTTTGTTTGTTTTGTCTGAAGGTCAACTGTGTCAGGCTCTCAGTATCTAAGTGTGCAGTCATTTCTGTCCATTAAACTGACTTTGATCCGACGGCTTTTGCTGCCTTGTTTGCTTCGTGGCTAGCTGGCTTGTTGCTAACGCTGGAGCCATTGCTAAACGCTGACAAACAGGCAGCGTACGATACAGTGTCAACATTTTTTTTTTTTTGAAGCGCCCTTAATTAGAGATTGAACATTATATCAGGACATATTCTTGCCACGCATTACGAAATACCCGAATTACTTGAAGGCCTGTTTGAGCCCAACCGGACATATGGGTTCAATTCATTCCTTTCACTCCATGCTTGTCAATCAAAACATTTGTTTCTCAAATCATCTTTGCGCAATGAAATGAACAGATGTGCCAATAATCCATTCCAACCCCCCCCCCAAAACAAACCAAAAAATATTGTCTTCTGTTTTTAATTAATGAAGCAAAATAGTGTTCAATAATATTGTACCAAAAACACACTCAGGGTGAAAATTTAATGAATGAAAATCCAATGTAAAAAAAAAGAAAACAGTTGCTTTTGAAGTGCATGGACTTGGCCACCTGGGTGCAGTATAATCCAGGCATGAAGACTCAACCTGAAGAAGAGTTTCACCGTTCCTTTCACCAAACGGTTAGATTTCAGTTGAAGAATAGCAACGTCCACGACGGTGAATAAAGCACAGTGTGGTTCACGGTTCATGGCGGAGTTTTGTCCTCACAGTGGCAATATAACCCGACTTTCGACGTAAATCAAAATGCATCGCAGTATGTCAATCAAATATGCTAAGACGGTTGTAAACACGCAGAAATGTAACACCTCTAGCCTTAAATATACTGTATATATAACATCCATCAACCACCCGCATCATGAGTGGGAATGTTATATCTTAATACGGATAATGCCTCCCACCCCGAGCGTCTTTTGACGAATTACTTGTACCCTGTGAGTTGAACAACAACCCTGCTAAATGGTGCAGTGTTTGTCCAATTTGAGCGTGTGTTTCGCCAGTCTAATAATCAGTTGATCCAACGAGCTAATCGCCCAAACCCCCCAAAATACAAGATCTCAGTTGAAATAGAGCACACGATAATCCTCTAAATGCTCGCAACCCTTTGTCTCTCTTCTGTGCTCCCTAAACACCCCGCTTCCCCTCCTCCTTCGTCCTTTTTGTTTCCCCACATACATGTTCTCACACACGCGCGCAAACACACACACACATGCGCGCAAACACACACACACACACGCACGCATGCAAGCACGCACGCGCACACATGCTCCACCTCGGGGCTAATCTCATTGTTGCTAGCAATGTAGCTCTGTGATGTTTTGCCTCTAATTGATCCTCTGACTGGCTTTAATCTCATCTAATCTGCACCGCCACACTGCTCCCTCCTCTATGAGATGCACAAACACTCGCACACACTTAGAGGCCTCCCCTACGTCTGCACGCACTGAGTTGTGCTCACACATACCGCAGTCAAACGCAAAATTATGTAAAGCGTGTTATTTCGTAAAAGGTCACTTTTTTTTCTTTTTGCCTGAAGCCAATGTGGCGCTTTAGTATCACATGTCTGCCCAAATTAAATGTGGCCCAATGTGCAAGTTGCACTGCGGCCACACCAAGTGCTAATATGCTCTTACCACAATGACTGTGTGTATTTGCTTGATTTAAGCCTTTTTTTCACCACAAAACTGTAATTTATCCACCAATAGTTTCTAAATTACTTTCATAAAACAATTGGGTCGCGTAAAGAAAATAGAAGAATGCAGTACAATTCCCATTTGTGTTTTACTCTTCGCGAATTCACCTCTTCATGTTTTTTTTTAAACTTGAAATCTAATCTGATCAACCCTGTACTGCGCTTGTGGCATTACCTTTTTGGCCTTTTTTTTTTTTTTTTTTACATATGGAGGATATTCAGACATAGTCAACACGCTCATTGAGGGACTGGTGAATAAGATTTTCTGTCGCTTGGATTATTGGCACAGTCGAGGATTGAATGCGTTAGCACTGCCCTAAACTAGAGCTGATGTTTGCTAGCAGGCTCGCCATTATGTTTCGCTCCAAAACAAGCCAACAAAACATTTAATGCATAACTGAGAAAATTCCTTCCATGAACCTGATCATCATGTTTTGCTTCTCAGTCTGTCCTGGGGCCTATTGTTTTGAAACATTATCATATTGTCAACACAGAAGTTGTCAGACAGCAAGAGTTGCTTCCTGGGACTGACTGATGGGTCGAATACTCCACACTCCCTTGAATTTTTTTTCTCCCTACGATTTGAGCAAGTGTAAAAGGAACATGTTTTGTGTATGTTGTATTGAGCGGGAATGTACAACATAATGCTTAAAGCCTCCCTTTTCAATCACTTCTGCGAGCAAGCCTGGCCTTGTATCAACTCACACACACAAACCCACTCACGCATTCACACACACACATACACACCCACAAAACCTTCTCTAATAGCATATCAGGTTGCCCCCCACTCCCCCGGTAGGCAGCACCTCCATTTCCCAAGCGCTGTAATTACTTTAGGGACCTTCCACACGGGCCTCGTGTGCTACACTGAAAAGCACAGACAAAATGTGTGAGCGTGTGTGTGTGTTTGGTGTATGTGCTTGTTTGTTTTCCAGTCACAGAGCCAGTCCCTCCTGCAGACTGAGTGAGTGATTAACTGGGTTTACGCCTAGAGGGTGGCCCTCTCATTAACACACACACACACACACACACACACACACACACACACACACACACACACACACTCAAACAAAACAAAAGTGCATTGTCTATTGTCGCTTCTTTTCTTGCTCATATCCTGTTTGCTGTTTGTATCTGCTCATTTTACCAAATTGTGACCAGGATGTCGGGTGCTCAAATGAGTTCGCCGAGGGCCAATTTGGACATGAGGTTTACAAAAAGGACTCCTGCGTCACGTCTTCAAGAAAAATATTTTGTGTCACAATATTGTCGCCTCCTCACATATACAGCGGTATATCAACATCCGAGTGACCCATCTAAGAGAGTTTTTCAGACTGCGAGCCATCATTCCGTCGATTTTTCTCTCGAGATGTCGGAAGCATACCTCACAACAAGCAATAATTTGGTGAATAGTTCACAGTTCTTCAAAAAGGAGGCAAAGTGCATGCTCTGTTAAAGTAAACATAAAACAAATAGAATTACATCTTGTGCATTTGAGTACACTACATTATTTTGCCGAACTAAATTCTACTAGCTTAATGCTAACGCATTGTAAATCAGCATAGATGGGCTAATGTATTATATTGCTCGCTGGTGGGTGGCCAAAGCACGCACACTGGAAGGAGTAGCACAATGTCCATTGAATTGGGAATTTCTTCATTATGAGAAAAATTGTTTGTTTGTTTTTTTGTTCATACTGAATATTAAAGCATTAAAAATATGAACGGGACCGGTGGAATTCTTTACATTGTATTTATGATGTTTTTTGTACAGTACAACACTGTGGAGTGTTATTTTTCTTACTTGACAAACAATTTCCTTGTGTTTTTTAAGTAGCTGGAACCAGTTAATGGCCTTTCCATTCATTTCAATGATGAAAGATTGCTTGAGATAGGAGTATTTTGAGTTACGGGCATGGAATGAATGCAACTCTTGAGTCGAGGTACAAGTGCATATCAAAATGTGTTTGACACTAAGCTAAGAGAACTGTCCATCTGTCTCTTCTTTCCATCTAGTACTATGAGATGTCCTACGGGCTCAACATTGAGATGCACAAACAGGTGAGTCATTGCTTCTACCAACATTATATTGTTGGTTAGGAGAGCATGTTGCTTTTGCAGATAGATAGAGCTGAGTGACCACCAACAAAAGGTATGACTACCTTGTGCCAACCCAAACATTGCACTCATTATTTTTAATGCAGGAGTTGGACTTTGAACTAAGAAAGAGAAATGGCCATACAGTCTAGTACTTACTCACCATTATCCAATATCAGTAGTGACACACACTCAAGAGGTGTAAAAAAGGAGCCCGGATGCCCGTAATCCAACTTGCAATGTTTACGTAAAGGATTGTGGTAGTGTGTTAAGATAAACAAGGGATGGGAAATGACATTTTCAAGAGACCGTTTTTGTCGGTTTGCCATTTCAGGATAAAGTACGGAATTGGTGGTGTAGTGTTACATGTTTACTTCCTAACATGCGGATGCGCGGGTTAAATTCCCTGCTAATGCCTTAATACCCAACCCGGACACAAAATGGGTGCTTTGTGTCAGGAAATGCATCTAGTGTAAAAACGGTGCCAGACAAATCATGTGAGTGACTCACTGATGTGGCCCCTGAGTGGACAAGCGAAAGTGTTAATTTTGCTGCAGGCTTTGAGTGGCCAAATGTCAGCAGTCCAACTTGAAATTTTAACAAGTGGGATTCATTTATTTTCAGAAAAATGCGGGTTTGAAAATGGCATTTCTGGATTTTTTTTTTTAATTACCAATTCCCCCTTTAATGTTTAAACATCATCTTGTTAATTTTGTCATTATACCACTGCATACAACATTTGTCAAAAATGGACTTTGTAAGCATTTCTCTTGATTCCACTGAGAACCGGTAAAGCCACACTAAAATGCTTTTTACCAGACAGTAGTAATTGTCACTGATTTTGAGACTATTTTTGAGGAATATTTGTACAATCTTAACACACGAGAAAGGGAAAGAAAATCTTTGCTTGTCAATTACACGGAGCCAAGGTTTAGGATGCGGAGGGACTTCTCACCCTGTGCTTGCTCATACGTCAGCTGCTCTGGCTGAAGCTTGCGGAGTAATTTATGCTTCGGCTGCTGGAGGGAGGAGAATGATTATGGACCTCATCCGCTCCCTCAAAACACACATGCGCATACAATCTGCATGATGATTGACGGCACACACTGGCAGGCATATGAGGAGAACCATGTCGGCTTTGACTAATGGACACATGCGAAAGATTGGCGGCCCCGTGATTTTAAACCACTACATGTATATGCACAGGGCTGATGTAAAGGACTGTCATGCATGCGCGCGCACACACACACACACACACACACACACACACACACACACACACACACACACACACACACACACACACAAGGGCTGAACAATGAATCCAATTCAAATCGAAATCACAATACAGTGGAATGCAATTTTGGTATTCGGCCGGTCAGTAGGCTTTATTTATCCATCCATCCATCCATTTTCTGATGCTGGAGCCTATCCCAGCTGTCTTTTGGCAATAGGCGGGGGACACCCTGAACCGGTTGCCAGCTAATCGCAGGGTACACACAGATGAACAACCATCCGCGCGCACACTCACACCTCGAGACAATTTAGAGTGTTCAATCAACCTGCCATGCATGTTTTTGGAATGTAAGAGGAAACCGGAGAAAGGCACAGGGGGGAACATGCAAACTCCACACAGGAAGGAATCGAACGCGATACCTCTGCACTGTGAGGTCGACGCACTAACCAGCC
The DNA here is from genome assembly GCA_901007745.1 of Hippocampus kuda. NCBI lineage: Eukaryota > Metazoa > Chordata > Actinopteri > Syngnathiformes > Syngnathidae > Hippocampus > Hippocampus kuda. The sequence goes on from CAAKHF010003617.1 coordinate 14,316, forward strand.
GACCACCGGGCCGCCTGCTTTATGTATTTATTTCATTGACGTATGATTTATGTCTTTATATAGTGTCGAGATAAGTTCAGTGCATAAGAAGCGCAGTCCACAGGTTTACTTATGAAACATGAAAATGAATCGATCATGCCACAGATTTTTACATTTATTGTTCTCATCGGATTTTTGTGACGTTGTCGTAGTGAACGCCTAAGACTGCAACTCCCAAGTGTTTTGCGAGTTAACAACTCATTGAAGCAGATGAATAAACTGTCTTTCGTAATTAATCCGTGGTTAATTAGCTTTTATTTTGCCGTCAGCCTAACCTGTAACGCCAACACATTCATATACAATAAATCCGATAATGTTTAAAGTGACAGGTCCATTTCTCGGTTGTGTTTGTTAAAAGACAAACAGGAAGAGGATATTGCAGAAATAATCTCATGTTCAATCTGTCTCTTTTATCTGGCTGGGATGACACCTTCGGGGGAAGGGTGTGCTGCTGCATACATGTGCTCACTTGCTCATGTGGTTTCTTTTGTTCTCTCCTGGGGATGCTATGTTGTGTGTGCGCTCGCGTGAGCATATTGGAGATATTAGTGTGTCAGCCTGCGTGTGATTTCTTTGTGTGAGTGGATGCAGAGAGGCGCTAGTTCCATTAGATAGTTGAAATGGAAGGGGACGTGCGGAAACGAGCACGGAGGAGCGTTCGTGTCGAGGCCCATTGTGCGCCGACACCCCACCCCCTCTACCCCAGCCCGTCCCTCGCCACCTCTGACTCTATTTCCCGCCTCACGTTCGTTCCCTCCTTCACTCACTCACTCACTCACTCTTCATCGTCTCCTCCTTTCAAGAAAGGCTTCTTTCTCTCCTCTCCGGCCATAAACTCTGGTCCTACCTTTTACGCTTTCTTTCCGCCCGTCACAAGGTTCGAAGTCGACGGTTGAGCTGGCGGTGCGTTTGCTTTTCAATTTTCTTTCTCGGAAGATCTACTTGGAAATCTGATTCGTGCTATGAAATGAAATGAAAAACACATGCAACGGGATCTTCAACGGCCAAAACAATTCCTGCGAATTTCAAAACAACCACTTTTATCTTACTGAACAATAGAAATGGAATTAAGTTCTAGGGTCACATGGTGTACAAGTGAGCAGCATGTCTGCCTCGCAGTTCAAACATCCGGGATTCGAAACTTGGCTCAGGTCTGAAAATTTTGCCCATGGGCACCAGGTCGTATCTAAAGACCACATAAGCAGCCCACGGGCCTGTTCTGAAAATAGCTCGCAAGTAAGGTGATTGTGATTTTTGACGAAGGTTTCAGAAGAAAGTATTTGGAAATGTAAACACTGGCAGACTGCATTAGGAATAAAGTGTTGCTGATTGGTATTTATCGGGCTCGTAATTATTGTGAGAAATCATTCACATGGTCAGTGTCTTAAATTAATGTCATTTATTAATAATATTTAATCATTTTAAAAGTAATTTGTTTTTAGTATTTGTTATTTTGGAAGTTTGTATCCAACCTCTTCGCATTATTCAGTACTCAAAAAGTAGCTCTGAGTTTCAAAAAGGTTGGTGACACCTGGTGTAGATTCTTTGTCATCCAGATCATGATAAATGGATTCATCTTGTTTGTTGAATTTTTTTTGTTGTTTTCCGAAAAAAATGACATATAACAAAAATGCTTTCCAGCTAACAAATTGTTCGTTGAGCCAGATTAAATGATGGAGCAGGCCGCGGGCCATGCTTTGGCCGCCCTGATCTATATTTTATAAGTTATATTTTTTTAAATTGAACTGAAATCAATTCAGTTTTCCACCATATTCGCATTTATTGAGCTGCACCATCCGTCACTCATTGCAAGTGGGTTTTGTAGTTCACGTGACTGCTTGAAGATGTGCTCCGCTTTGATCCCCCTTGTGAACAGCTGTCTTTTTACAGTTAGGGCTTCTTAAAATTGACAAAAAAATAAAAAATAAAGCAGCAGCAAAGGAGTCTCTGAGTGGAATTAATGATCCTTGAAGCGTCGTGTCCATCCAGCTTTCGATGTCCACTTTTCTTCTTTCCCGATGCGTACGATATTCCCGCTGTCAGATGCCTCAACAATACTTGAAAAAGTCTGCCAGAGAACAACGAGTAGAGGAAGGGAGGGACGGGACAACAAAGCCTGCGAAGATGACAGAGAGCGAAGATAAAAGCGGCAGAAAAAGTGGAATATTTGTTAGCGTGCGATGAGTCCCAGGAAGACGTTTTCAAGACTGTGTGTGTGGGAGCTGAGCAGAGCGCCTGATTTTGGGGGGGGGATCGTGCTCTGCATATCTAATGACTGCTACTCTCGCCTCATCTCGCCGCCGATTATGCTCTAACACCATTAGTGCTCATTTGCATATCTCGCTCGGATTGGGTGATTAGCAGCCAAATGTGATAATAGACCCGTGTGTGAGGACGATAGCAGGGATTGTGCGCAATTAGTTTGTGTGTGTGCCGCGTGTGTGAAAGGGGAGGGTTTGAGAAGGTCATACCTGCTGTTGCTCATACGAAATGAGCGTGTGCTTGGAATCACAAACTGGCTGTTTTCATGTGTTGAGGGTTGAAAGGTTAAATTCTGGGCTATCTTCTGGGGTTTTTTTTCCATCCTTTTCAACACACCCCGTGAAAACACCATCAAAGACGTTGTGGGCTGCTTCCATGCGATTGTTGCAGCCTAAAAATGTGTTTAAAGCAATGCAATTTTGGGCAGGCAACACAGTGGTGTTGGCCTGTCTGACTCGCAGTTTGCAGTTCAGATCTCAATTTGCATCCTGCAATTGGCTGGCCACCATTTTACCTGGAAAGATTTAGATTTATTAACATGAAAACTATGACTTAAGCACGTCAACCTCACAGTGCAGAGGTACCGGGTTCAATTCCAGCTCCGGCCTCCCTGTGTGGAGTTTGCATGTTCTCCCCGGGCCTGCGTGGGTTTTCTCCGGGTACTCCAGTTTCCTCCCACATTCCAAAAAAAAATGCTTGGCAGGCTGAGTGAACACTCAAAATTGTCACTTGGTGTGAGTGTGAGTGCGGGTGGTTGTTCGTCTCTGTGTGCCCTGCAATTGGCTGGCAACCGGTTCAGGGTGTCCGCCGCCTAGTGGCCGAAGACAGCTGGGATGGGCTCCAGCAGGCCCCGCTACCCTTATGAGGATAAAACGGATCGGAAAATGGATGGATGGATGGAATATGACTTTTCATTTGGAACATAATCCATCCATCCATCGATTTTCAACACCGCTTATCCTGAACAAGGTTGCGGGGAGTTGCTAGAGCCTGACTTCATGCAGAAGTCAGACTACTTTTTATCTTAGAAATGTGCTTTTATCTTAACAAAAAAAAGATACTTTTATCATGAAAAAAATGAACAAGAAGAGGTGAATAAATGTCACAAGCAGCTAGCGCGAGAAGCTAACCTAGCAGTCTTCGTGTTTACCGCAGGTTCCGACACATGAACGCACGGGAACGAGTCCACCGAAGATCTAATTTACATTTTTCAGAGATTAGGTCAAGATGAGGCTCTCAAGCCAACAGGAATGGGAACAAAAACGGGAAGTTAGAAACTGCAACTGGCGACAACGTGATCAAGATAAAACTGTTTTAGTGAAACAACATGTGGCTCATTGCTTCAGGTTATTTGTGCTCTCTTTGTTCCATGTAGCCTGATAACAATTATGATCACCTGATGGCTCCTGTTTTTGCAATTAAGTGTGATAGCAGCTGTCGTGTTAGTCATCAGAACTTGTTGTAGACAGAGCTCTAAGCATTTGCGCTGTAAAATGTTTCTTCATCCTTATTGGAAAGACACCTCGTGGTGTTTCCTTACAATATAATATAGGAACAGTTTTTTTTAAACAATAACACCCCCCTTTCCTTTTTACTCCACAGGCTGAGATTGTGAAGAGATTAAACGGGATCTGCGCACAAGTCCTGCCATACCTGTCTCAGGAGGTAAACACACACACACACACACACACACACACACACACACACCCCCACACACACACACACACACACACTGATGACCCTCAGGCCAAGACCCTTAACATCCGGGAGTGAGATCACTCTCATTCCCTCCTCGTTACTTCTACACCGCACTGACCCCCTCGCCTCGCCATTCTCAATCCCCCCCACGATCATACGTGTGTGAGTGTGTGTGTGTGTGTGTGTGTGTGTGTGTGTGTGTGTGTGTGTGTGTGTGTGTGTGTGTTCATGATTATTTTTCG
>CAAKHF010003631.1:2364-34656 GCA_901007745.1 Hippocampus kuda
AATCTTAAATGACAACTTTAAGACACAGGCAACAGGTGAGCATCAAGCCGATCCATCAAAGAAAATGACACATTTACTGTCTTGGGAGCAGTTTGTGCCCTAATTTTGTGTGTGTGTGTGTGTGTCTGTGTGTGTGTGTGTGTTTGTGTGTGTGTGTGTGTGTGTGTGTGTGTGTCCGTGTCCAATCTGGAGCTGCATCACCTCTTATGCTTAGGTTTGTAAATGAAAGCCCTTGAATTTCGATGTAATCACCATCATGCAGTCAGTCATTTTCTGTTAAAATAGACTCTGTATAGGTGCGTACACTGCAAGCCAGGTGTTCTTAACCTTTTTGACCTTGGGGTGAATGAGAGGAGTAACTGCACTGGAGGCGGGCTCGATCCGGTGTGGATAATATCTGCGACAGGGAGGTGACTCCTCTCATTCATTCTAAATGCAGTGCACTTGTCATGTGCTGACAGTCTCAGGCTGAGTGCAAAAGTGGATTTTGACATGGGCAATGTGAGCACATCTGCAGTATGAAGTGGGCACTTGAAGACCACCCAAACCCAATTGTTCAATATTTGCAGAGGGAGAAGAAATGCTGGAGTCATATCACCATGGCCTTCATCATTTCAAACTGTCTGACAATCAACCTACAGTTGGTCGCAATGTGTTTTTCAGTTTTTATTTTGTTTTTTTTAAGATCCTTGGTATGAGCCACAGGCCATCCACTTTTTAACTATTTGAAGAGAACATTGCTCAAACCCTTTGACTACACTCAATTGCAAGTCCTAGCCCTGACCCCCCACTTCACTGGAAAGTGGCAATGCCTTTCTTGAACTATTAACCGATACTCCTCCCTTTGCCCCGAAATCTGGCACAAGGAGTCAAAGGGAGAAAGTCAATGGCCAGGTGTGCGGGTGACAGGGCTGAGTCAATACATTTAAGTCCAGATTAAAACTATTGATCCGAGCCCATTCTTACACAATAAATAAAGTGTGGGGCCACGGTGGCAGCTGGGACTAAGTTTCCCCCTGCACTCCAGTGTTCGCACCCTCCACTCTTTGCCCTGAGAGAGATCTTGCATCGCCAGCTCCTCCATGCTGTGTAGCCTCATTCTCATTAGGTTCGTGCCACCTGTATTGATTTTCAATTTATTTCCCGTTGGGTGCAGATCATCAGTTACATGCCTGAGAGAGCGAGAGTTTGGGGTGTGGGGTGTGTATGTGGTGGTGGGGGTGGTTTTCAGGCTGCAAAAGTAAGTGGGCTCAGACTTGCATGCAGTTTCAGTACAAATGGTGTTTTGATAAATAAAAAAAAAAAATCACTTGTAAGTCAATATTTTTTGTTAAACGGTGCACATACCTGATTGATGAAGATCGGTGCTCGAGTGTATAGGGAGCAAAATGCATGCACAGTTTCTTGCACTATTAAAATTCAACTAGGCCAAATTTGGAACTTATTGCGCAACATGATTAATGTAATGACACGTGTCGGCTTTAACTATTGGTGAAAATGGTTGATGCAAATGTTCTTGGTATATAGCTTTTTTCTGTCCATGCTCCAGTCATGAGTTTGGACAAGTTGCTCCCGAATTGCTGTTCACTGACGCAAAGCACACAGACGCCTCTGTTTTGTTAAATGAGAATGACTTTGGCAAAGAAGAGTGATGATGTCTTTTGGGAGCTGGGGGGGTCTTGCACAGTGGTCCGTCACGCCCTTCACGCAATGGCTGATTTTTCTTTTGCCGCCAGTCCCTCCGAGCAGTGTTGGCAGACAGCAGCAAGCCCCCTTCTTAATACCTTTTAAATAGTTTTAATCTTCTGTCTTTATTGATCTCGCGGGACATGATTAATCAGATCAGTGGAGCAGGCAGTTAGTACATTAAAAATTGTCAGACCATGTTGGAGATGATTGGATGCTGAAGTGGACTTACAGGGGGCTGGGGGGTGGGCTGGTCTAAGTCTCTTGAATTAAGTTGTAGGTGTCTTTGGCAACGTAACAAACAATCTTACAGTATCAGTCATTGTGCAAGCCTCGCACAATGGCGAAACAAACATCTCAGTTCATCTGCTCAGCTGTCGGCTTGGGATGATTTCTGCTGTTTTTGTCGCCACATTCCAGTGAGTTTTTGCCTTTTGTTTATGGGTCAATGCTTGAGCAGTTTGTAAGGGTCCAGCATTGCTGAATTGAAAGAATATGTGCTGCTCAGGTTTATGTTTGCCTTCATGAAATGTGAACAGCATGCCACCTTTCAATCATATGCCAATGATCACCTCACTCACCCGTCACTTCATGAGGTATACAAATGCACAAACCAAAACCTGGACCAACATCACAGTACTCTGTTTGGTGTAATTTAACTACAGTAAGTATGTATTCATGTAACTATTAACAATATACAGTACTTTATTTTGCAGAAAACGGCACTGCAATTGCAGTAAATAAAGAGCGAGTCGTCTTGTCCTAATAACTGGAACCGAACACTATAGTGTATGACGATGATAATTCAAAGTAATTTATAGTTATGTTGATATTATGTTACATTGGTATCACATATTACAAATTCAAGTAGCACACAACACATGCATTCATGCATGCATTCAAGCACAAAATTACATATTTTAAAAACATGAATGTGGTGCATCAAGCGGAGGGTGTGTTCTAATGGTAGACTGGGACCAGTGTCAAATTTTACACTTGAATCCTTTGTTGCAACTGATGTAAGTCCTTTCATTGCATTAACGGAATAGTTATTGTCAATGTTTAACGAAATATGCGCAGTTACATCCCAGTGCCTGCTCCTCTGAAATGATTTGCATCCGGAAAAACTGCATTTGCATGCTAAGGACGTTTACACTGTCTGTTCTGGTGCCATTGTGCTGCATCTTTTTTTAAACGTCAATTTATATTTCAGTATGTCTGAAGGATAAATTTATTGCTGATTTTCAGTCATTATAACTCCAGTCTTTCTTGTGTTCTTTTGCATGTAGGCGTTGGGCAGCATGTATTTCATCCACAAGTCATTGAAGAACATCCGCCAGTATGACTTCAGTGGTAAAAACAATCTTGATTGTGACTTTGCCAAATTCTTTAGCAGGAAAAAGTGCATTTTAAGATTAACCACAAGTAGCTAGAGCCCAACTCCCTTCCCCCCACCCCATCGCACATTTGCAAAGTGCCGGAATTTTGAAGGAGTCATTTTCCACCTGCATATTCCAGTCACGTTAGGCATGAAAAAGCTCCTCAAAAAAGCTTATGGAAGAACCATAAACATCATGGAGCTGCCACTAGCTGTTTGGCCCAAACAGATAGTCGCAGTCTAATGGCTCCTTTATAGATCCCCCTCATCACGTATGCCGCACTGATGAGGTTAACACCAGTTTATTGATTACTGTTTGCATGTTTCCTCACTCTTTTTATATGACGGCCTCCCTCTTCGTCTTTGCCTCTCACAGTTAAGGACTTTAAAGCGGTGCCGGGACTGGACAAGTATGTGGGCTCGCTGGATGGGGTCACCACCATGGAAAAAGAAAAATTCCCAAAGACTTTCTGGCCTGATGTGAGTGTTTGTGTGTATTTTTTAGGCTGGGAGTAATGTCTGGCCCAATGGGAGATGTTTGGACAAATGAGTCTACTAGGGATGAAGGGGCTGTCTGGCTGCTCTGACAGGGAGATGAGATAAATTATGTGAAAGGATCAATAATTATGTGTTTGGCTGCTGTTTACTGACTCTTGCTAATTTGTCTCTCTTGCAGTTCAAGTGGTCCAGAAAGGGCTTCATGAGGACCCGCTGGATTATCCATGACCGGTACGTACATCGGACTAATCCCTGCTCATCCGATTCATGCAAATTCTGTATAATCTTGCCGGCCACAGCATCTTAAATCCAGGAGATCATTACAATCAGTTCTGATTGACAATGTCAGAGAGCTAACCATTTAGAAATAGATTTATTATTATGGCTCTGCACCAGACTGAACGGTGTCACTTATATTGCCTTCTAGCTACTTCACTGGAAAATTTAGTTAAATTACCAGAGCGCCAACTGTTCCGGATTGTTTGTATTTTGTCGCGCAAATCTCTGAACGTGACCTCATTATGGCTGGAACATGTAGTCTTCCAGATATTTTAAAAACAAAAATCATGGGTCACATTCCCCCAAAAGTTTGAAAAGGAGCAAAAATGCTTGGTAGATAATTGCGATCTGTATTTGACAAAATGCCGCTTTGGCTGGTGGCTGCGGTGACATAATGCGTCTCTGCAGAAGCAAGTTTTGCTGAAGGCTAATGACTTGACTTTGAACCGATATCTGCTAGTTTTTAGTGAATCCAAAGTTAGCCAAACGCTAATGACTTGACTCAGCCTCGATTGCTGCGAGCATCGACAAGAAACAAGGGCAGCCGCACAAAGTGAAGCTTCACTGGCAGATGATTATGCGCAGACAATATTTGTGTGCAACTGAAGAAGAATTCTGACAACTTTATCCATCATAGAATAACAAACACCAACGCAGTGTTGTTATGCTGTCAGCTTCATAATTACCGGTATATTTGTTGGAATATGCCAAACGACTGTGGCTCTGTAAAGCGGAGCTAATGGTGACTGACATTCTTAATGATTGATTTTTGTTTTGGTCCTTGAAAATAATGCATGCAATGAGTTGATTTCGCCCATGATCAGAGGGTTGATGCCTGCTGTTGTCATGTTCAAAAATAGAATACGAATATGTGTGGGATTCTCTCTGCACAATATTTAGCACAGATCTGATCAAGTGGATAGAAATCCGTCCATATTTTGCATTTTTATGCAAAATTTCTGATTGACCGAATGTCATAATTTGTGCAATATATCAATGACGTCATCGATCGGATCTGTGACATAACACATAACAGTAATAGTGTATATGTGAGTCCGGAAGCCAGTCTTTTTTTTTAAATCACATTCACCAATATCGCATTAGATTGGCTGTCTGTCTGCCAAAAGTTAGACGTGGTCTGAGGAGGCATAAGTTTGGATCGGCTTTCAACCGTGAATTTGTACCGTGCCAGGCGGATGTCAAAGGACATATACTTTGGAACTGCTAACAGATTGCACATCGGTCAGCCAAATTCCCAAACAGGCACAGTGAGGCCTGAGCCGTCTACGACTCAACTCAACTCAGCTGTATTTATAGAGCACTTTCAAACAGGCATCGCTGCATACAAAGTGCTGTACATGGAGCGACTAACATATACAACAGTAAAGCAACAAATCGGTAACAAAGACGGTAGAAAGCACCGAACAGCAAAACCAAGATACGACAATCAGGATACGCCAGTATGTCCACATGCACCAAAATTAGAGTCTTCAATTCATCTGTCTTGTATGTTTTAAAATGTGTTAGGAACCTGGAAAAACCCCGGAAAAAACATGTAACATCACATGTAAAATAAACACCACAAGGAAAGGTCGGAGCCAACATTCAAATCCAGAATCTTTGCCCGAGAGGCATACATGCTGTCCACATACTTCACCTAACATTGAAGTAATATCTCTTTCCGACGCCATTTGCTGTTATCCTTCCAAATGACTCTTGTTGCGTGTGTGTGAGTTTTTGGTTTTGTTGTCTTCTCAGAGGACTGGACCTAGTCAACATCCACCTGTTTCACGATGCCTCCAACCTCATTGCCTGCAACGCCAGTCCTTCTATTTACTCTGCCAATCGCAAAAATGCACTCAGACACGTCATCAACAGGTTTGAGTTGCCGCTCCATCATTACACATTTCTGACTAACAGCCAACAGTGCACACTTCCTGGTCAAGTTTAATTAAGAGGATTATCACATAAAACTTTCCTTCATCTAAACTTGGACAAGTGACGCTTAGGTATTTTTGCTTTGAGTGTAAGTGCCAATGCTTAATTTCTCTACCTACAGCAGTGGTTCTTAACCTTCTTAGAGGTACCGAATCCAACCAGTTAATATGCACATTCAGCAACCCCTTTATTAGTGGAAAAAAATAATAATAATAAATATGCAGGGGCTTTTTTTCCCCGTTTTTTTTTACAATTTCAAGATATACAAAAAAACCCACATTTATTAAAAACAGAAAAAGGTAAATAAATATACATGGCATAAATATAGGGTTTTTAAATTGTATGACGTACAATCACGACAGTCACACTGACTATAAAGCGAACGAAATTTCCCACAGCACTGATTGGACAAGCAATGTAATGTGATCATCTGCAGCCAGTGATGGCCAAGCGGGTGTGTCATAACTAATTGACGGGTGTGTCTAAACCTCCATGGCAGAGGTTCCGTCGAACCCCTGAGACCGATTCGCCGAACCCCTAGAGTTCGATTGAACCCAGGTTAAGAACCACTGACCTACAGTGCATATTCTTTGTCCTCTATCCTCTCACTCATGATAGTTCAAAGTTTTGTGTGACTTTTGTGAGATATTTCCCCCAACAACAAGCTCAAAGATTTGCATCTACAAACCTATGTTTTTTTTTCCAGGATATCAGATAACTGCCACACGCCGATGCCTTTCTTCCTGTTTGGAGATTTTAACTTCCGTTTAGACACTCAGAGTCTAGTCCAGGTATGCTCCCAACGATGCTGCTGTCTTTGTATCCCTCTATTGCCATCACTATTTGACCAACACCTTTGTGTTTGCATATGAGCAGCATCTGTCTACCTCAGCTGAAGTCCAGACCGTAAAGAAGGACAGCAGTAATGAAGTGGAGAAAATCATTTGTGAGGAGAAAGCTGATCGCCAGGTGGTTAAAAAGCCTTCCCTGACAATTCTTTTCGCCATATAGCTCATGTTGTTTTCTCATTGGCAGGTACTTCTGCTGATTGAGGACAAGCTCTTTGCTTACCTGTATCAGGCGGTGTTCAGAGAAAACAACGGCAAAGCGGTGAGCTCATCATCCAGACTTATGTGTTGCTCCTTAGATCTGTCACAGGCCGGCTCAAAGCCTGTGGCAAAAGTTAAGGGGACGCAGACAATAACAGAGGCCAATTTTTGTAAATAGTAATACCAAGTAACTTTGTGTGTATGAATAATTGCTTTATAGATAGGATTTAGCACATTTAATAAATCAACGTTGAAGAACGTCAGTGCATGTGGCCCTCGGAAGAAAACGTTTGGATGGTTATTGACAAACCCCTCTTCGTTCCAGCTGCTAAAATATGACAAAGAAGTCGCAGCCTTCCACGACGTTGTTCGAGAAGAGGAAATCCAATTTCCACCCAGGTGAGATTTGTATTTTACTGCAAGTGTCTTACCTCTCTAGTTGTTTGAACAGACCCAAGTGTTTGATGCTGCTGTCTATATCTCTCATTCTCCCAGTTACCCCTACAGTGAAGAGTACACTAAACCAACCCAGTACATGAACACTCGCTGTCCTGCATGGTGTGATCGGATTCTGATGTCACACACTGCTCAACAATTTATCCACAGTGTAAGTCACCACCTGCTGCTTCATATGGGTTTAGGGTTTTCTTTTTTTTTTTAGTATTCGTTTTAGTTTTTTAAAATATGGCATATTTGTTCAGTGCAAGATATTTTTTAAAAAAAAAAAAAAAGGTAATGTATTATATATTTCATGAAAGTGACCTACAAAATCTTTAACAACTGCTCAACCTTCCTTCTGTAATGTCGTACAATCATAGGACAGCCCACTAAAGTGAGTTTTATTCCACTTATCAATGCAGATGATTATTTTTTAACTAAAGCAAACAATGACCTGGACTACAGTCAACTGAAGCTCAGTTTACCCCTGGTTTGAATTACCCATTGGCAGTATTCATGACGCTTACCTTCTCTTCCCAGGGCACCGATGGCGAGAGGAGTGTTATTTATGACACAGTGGGCCCTAATGTTTGTATGGGTGATCATAAGGTAACATTTGATTGAAACACGGATGCTGTAGCCACCAACCAGGCAGGCATTTGGATGCGATAACGTGTCATTGTGTCTCTTCAACAGCCTGTTTTCTTATTCTTCGCACTGAAGACAAACGAGCATTGACTTGGGGATCTTCTCAGTGGTAAAACAGTGAGTGTGTGTCCATATTGTCGTGGTTGTGGCATTTGTAGTGGACGGGGAGGGGAGCGCTCGGTGTAAGAGTAGCAATCTTGTTGGGAATCCCCAGAGAGGCATTAGCTAGACGGAGCCCACAGTGTTGCCGTATGAACTAAGATGAAGTACCAGCGGGACAGCAGCTCTCCTTTGTGTCCATGTGCTATCAGCACCTTTCACTGATGTCTTTTACATCCTCTCCGCTGTCAATCTGGATCCACAACACCGAGCGCGCTGCTTGGTCGGACCACATTTCCCTCTGGATGGCCAACTCGGGAGAAATACATTGCAGCTGACAGAATATTCGCATTTTTATTTCCCCAATTTTGTTTTGTTTACATTAACCCTATTAAGGACAAAACGCTTTTGGAAATTTATGTTTGGTTGGTCAGGACAAGTGCTTGAATATGTGGCTTCATAAAATGATTTAAGTCCTTTTAGAAAGTCAAGTAAAGCGGAGTACCATACAATTCGGTCTACTGAGCACACTGGCTTATAAATCACACGCGCCAAGATTACAATAGGAGAAGATAGATCGATAAACAAAGACATGGTTGGGAATCACTGCTAACTACAATTGAAATGTGAAGAGTTAGTAAGAAGCTCTCCATCCATCCATTTTGTCATCCGCTTATCCTCACGAGGGTCACGGTTGTACCGGAACCTGTCCCAGCTGTCATCGGGGTACATCCACCCTGAACTGGTCGCCAGTCAATCGCAGGGCACACATAGACGAACAACCATTCACGCTCACACTCACACCTCAGGACAATTTAGAGTGTTTCATTAGTCTGCTATGTATGCTTTTGGAATGTGGGAGGAAGGTAAAAAGGTCTCAGAAAATAAATTAAAATTAGTTTGCTGTCTGCTGCCAGGTCAGAATTGCAAATGAGAGAATCTGTTCTCAGTTGACTTGCCTGAACAAATAAAGGTACAAACAAACACAGTAGCGGTAAGCTAACAGCCTACTTAGCTTCTTTTAACCCCCACGAGCTCATTTCTCCCTCTCACATGCCAGTAGAGGTATTACAACACAAAGTGAAAAATAAGAACATGCCCATTCTGTGTTCATTTCCATTTTTTTAGTGTAACTTCTTATGGACAATCTTTTTTTTCCTGCATGTGTTTGTGTCTCTATAAAGGTGCAACAACATTCTCGGAAAATTGAAGGAATGAAAGAAAGAACTTGACTCAAACTCAAGTGAATGCTTGTCGATCCTGATCTTTCAAGTTCAAGACCTTCGCATAACTTTTTTTTTCTTTTGCATAAGTGGTTATCAACAGACTCTTGGACTTCATCACTGAATCTGTCAACATACCGTATATTCTTATTCAGTCAGACAATTTTGTTACCGTGTGTTCAGAACCGTAGAAGGTTTAAGTTTTAACGTGATTTGGTTTCAACTGTAATTGTGCATTTGTTTTGGATTTTTATACTTTTAGCTATTTACGGATGTGTTGTTTTTATTCTCTTTTCATTTCACAAAAATAATTTCAGACAGCTGTGATATGTACTGTATGTTTTTTTGGGAGGGGCAGAGTTGGGTACGGAGGGAGACACTATAATTACTGAAAGGCATGCAGCATTTGTTCTCCATCCATCCATCCATCCATTTTCCGAACCGCTTTATCCTCACTAGGGTCGCGGGGGGGTGCTGGAGCCCATCCCAGCTGTCTTCGGGCAGTAGGCGGGGGACACCCTGAATCGGTTGCCAGCCAATCGCAGGGCACACACAGACGAACAACCATCCACGCTCATACTCACACCTAGGGACAATTTAGAGTGTTCAATCAGCCTGCCATACATGTTTTTGGAATGTGGGAGGAAACCGGAGTACCTGGAGAAAACCCACACAGGCAGCACTTATTTGTCAAAATTTGCAGTTTCAAATTTGAAAAATGCTTCCAGGTGCTCAAATTTGCCAAACAGGCATTGAAACATGGAACTGCGTTTTCCTTTCATCTCTTCCTCTGCCATTGCAAACTACTGCATTTGCTCGAACGTAAGTACAGGGGTCTTCAATCCCGTTCCTGGAATTCCGCTGTCCTGCCTGTTTTCCATCTCTCTCTGCTTGCTGCAACACACCTGGTTCAAATGATCAGATAATCAGCAAGGTCCACAGATGCTGGAGAACGATCCTGAGCATTTGAGTCAAGTATGTTGCAGCTGGGAAAGGTGGGAAACAGGCAGGACGGCGGCCCTCATGAAACAGGAGTGAAGACCCCTGACACTACAGGACATCTTTGAATATGATCAAGAAAAACAGTCATGGTCACTACATATTGATGTACAGTGTATGTGTGAATTTGTTTTTATCCATCTGAAAATGGGTCCTAAAATGACATGGAGAGATGGCATTTCGGTATGAGCATGGGGAGCGATGGTGGTGTTGGCAATGAACCCTGCATACTAAGTGCTTTATTAGGTACAACACTGAGCAAATTGCTCTCTTTAATTCATCCTTTTAAGCTGTCCTTCCGAAATGTTTCATGTTGTCTGTGCTAAGAGTTGACATACCGTATCCGAAGTTAGGGACTGCATCTTGCAAAGAAGCAACCTTAAGAAGTTAACCACTGTTCTTATTAAAATGTCAACGTTATCATTCGGAGGTTGCGCTGTACTTTTATGAAAAGGTGAAGTGTGCTCCGTGACACCCTTTTGAAACCAGTTCTCAGGGTTGAGCAAGGGGAGTGCAATGAAAGGTTAACCACAAGTAATGTAGCAGTAGTAGAAGGATGCAGCCCCTGAATGGGGACACAGCTTCAGTCAGTTGTTGCAAGTGGGCACCTTCCTTGTTTTGTTGCCAAATACATCCTGATCTGCACCTCACTTGGATGTTCCACATAGCTTCACAAAAATTCACTCACATCATACCGTCGTCATACATTGCCCAATATATCATGTATACAAAAAAAGACCATTGATGTAATATATATTCACACACGATATTTATACATATATACACACACACATATATATATGCTCATGAAACAAGGCTTGCCATGATGGATACAATTAGAGGGCAGCTGGAATGAAACTTTGTAATACTTTGGGTTGGGTTGGCACGAAAGTATGCAGTGGATTAAGGGCGGTATTTCCCAACCTTTATTGAGCCAAGGCACATCTTTCACATGACGAGTATACAAGTACCTTTTGTCATCGTGAAAGAGCATTTGATTGTTCTGCTTGTATACATGCTGGGTGGAGATAAATTAACCAAAAATAATTTTTTAAAAAATATTTTGTCAAAATAATCAGCATTGGACAATTTCCCGCGGCACATTTGATGATATCATGGCAGACACGTTGGGAATGCCAGGACTTTTACGTGAAATCAAATGCATAATATTTCAAAGACAATAATCGAAATGGACTGTTGTCAATACTTTGACTCATGTATAGAATCCTCTCTTTGCTCCTCTTGTCTTTTTCCATCCTAATGGAAATTGCTGTGTAATGTTAATGGGCATCCATTCAGTTAGCTCGTCAGTAGCTTCAATATTACATTATGCACAAGACACAATGGCTAGCTTTCCCATTCTAATTGAGAGGACAGCGGTGCTGTCTCTGACAAGTTGAAACATTTTCTAGCTAGAAAAAAAAAAGTCAGCTAAGGCATACCTAACGACATTAGCAGTGAGCCACTCATAACTGCAGCACAAATCAGGAAGTGTATTGAGTTGGGATTGAGTGGTAGAAGTTAAGAAATGTCCCCTATGTCCTGGTTTAACACACGTACTTACAGCACGACTCCATAGCAGTGGAAAGAAGAAGATGCCTTCTAATAAGGAGGGGCTCAAACTGCGAGTTTGCTGTGGTGGGCGATACTCATTCGGATACTTTTTTTTTTTCCTTTGTTGATGTTAGATGTCATCATCTTGATATCACACTTACGAGGATGTGTGTGTTTATGTTGAAGCTACCACTAACTGAATTTGTTGCCCTAAGCTTATTTTGTTGATTAAACCTCCCAACTTAACTCACGCTAACCTACACAGAGTCCTGTGGATAGTCTTAAAAAAAATGTTGTGAAGCCCTTAGGCAAAGTGAACAAGTGATTAGCACGTCTGCCTCACAGTTCTGAGCTTTTGCAATTGAATCATGGCTGCTCTCGCGCCCCCACGCCCCCGCATTCCAAAGACATTCATATTAAACACTTATCAAAGACAAATATATAAATATGTTTTATTGGTCTGGAATTACTAAATACTGTACTTTAACATGATGGTGCCTGAATTACATTAGTACTGTAATTACAATTTTTAACAGGCAAATAACAATCAGAATACATTTTTTTTGGGTAACCCTCTCCAACACACTGTCCACATTCTGACAATAATGAACCGCTCGCAAGTCTAAAGTAAACCGAACCGCCTCCTGAAAATGCTGCATCCTTGCGCAAAAAGCACAAAAAAAACCCTTCAACACTCAAATCATTCATCGGACAATTTATTAAGTTGATGTGGATTTACAATAAACCTGCCCATAAAGTTCATTTATGGGATTTGAAATGTACCGGTATGTTCTCCAGAATTTTCTCCTCCATACAGCATTGTGAGCTATGTGGAATCACAGAGATGATTTGGTCAATGAGCTGGTAAGCTTGTATTGATTTCTTGAAATTCGACCGTGCCCCGGACCTGAGCAACAGCAAGCTCGATTTATTTTAACTGTCACTTGCCAGGACAACACGATTTGTGTTTAGTCATAAAAAAAAAGTGTGAAAAATGACACAATTTTTACCCACGATACACTCATTCAAAAGTATGGCAAAACTTTTAGCCACCCATCCATTTTCGAAAATCCTTGTCCTCATTCGGGTTGGGCTGGAGCCTATTCCAGCTGACTTTCAGTAAGACACGGACATTTTATAGTTTTCGATGCATGTTTTCGGAATGTGGAGAGGAAGCCAGGTCTCACACAGAAAAACCACACGAGCATGAGAAGGGATCAGGAGGGCCTGTGTCAAAATCTGAATGCAGAACCTCTCACCTTTGTGGCAAAATTGCTCACCAATACGACAACGTGCTGCCCAGTTGTGTTTTGATTCACCTGAAGTATTAAAAAAAAAAATGGAATTACATTAGGTATTTCTCGTTCTGTCATTTTTATTTACAAATATCAGCCTTTTTATATATACATATAATATATATATATATATAAATAATATGGTCAACGTTACCCAAAACATTTGGTACAACTGCAAAACAATATTTCTATCATAAGTCTACCTTTTCAAATATAACAGTGCTTACTTTCCATCCACAGGTCAATATTATTGCGATTGTACCACTGCGTCATACTGAAAGGTTTTACTCCTAACTCTGCGGTTAAAACCTCGAAGCATGACGCAGTGCAGTTCTAAATAAATACCCACTTGAAGCTACAAGCACATAAATACAATACGTATCTCATAAACTTGTGGCATGAGAGATTGTTGCAAAGGCAGAATTTCATGAGTCGTGGCTCTTGTTACATCCTCCCTAACCATTTTGAAAAACAACCATAATACATTGGAAGGTTGGTTTCTTGAGAAACGTTTCTCAATGCCACACGTATCCTGTTCTGCTGTCATCGAGCAAATGCAGCAGAAAGCATGTTGTTAATACCCAGTATACATCTTCTTGCATTGTTTTGGGGCATGGATGTCTTCAGAGGACCTCCTCTGCACATGCTTGTATTCATTCTTCACTTTGTGTACAAATAATTGCTTTGCATGTCGTGTCGTGTCCGTGCCGTGCGAAGCTTGCTAGATGCTGTTATTATGCCCCAGGAGATTAATTTGTCGATGGGGTGCAGGTGTTGGGATGGAAACTTTTCAAGTTTGAGGACTCCTCTATCAAAAGCAGATCCCCCTTCTACATGACAAACTGCCAATAGTTTTGCCGACGGTCCGTCATTGAACTTTTACCTCGACCAGTGGACGCCCAGGGCCACCGCCCCATGAAGCCCTCCCTGCCCCGTTCCCCTACTCGATGCATGCTCCATGCACACGTGTATGTATATGAGTATGCATCATACGTGGTGAGGCCCAAGACGCAGGACCGAGAAAGCTCTGCGATGCTTGCGCAGCAGCAAGCGGATCTTGTCATCATCAGAGTCCGGGTCCAGGGGCTTGTTGTACTCCTCGTCCTCCACTTCATTGTCCGAGGCCTCGCCGGCCTGCCCCGCGTGGGCCTGCGTGGAGCTTGGCTCCAACGCGCTCTTCTTCCTCCACTTGGTGCGGCGGTTTTGGAACCAAACCTCCAGAGAAAAGGGCCCGCATAAGTTGGAACAGTTTTGTCATCGGTGTCATACTTTGTCGATCATGGCCCATATTTACACACTTGCAAAACCGCACCCTGCACAGCCTGTCTCGTTTATTTGCGTGATTACTGAAATCACTCATTTGAATAAACGTTTTCAGATCGAAAGCAAATGAATCAGCATCAGATAAAAAGTTCACCTTGACTTGAGATTCAGTCATGCCGAGAGAATAAGCCAGTCTGGCCCGCTCCGGCCCGGCCAAATACTTGGTCTGCTCAAAGGTCTTCTCCAGAGCAAAGATCTGATGCCCACTGAAGGTCGGCCTGGTGTGCTTCTTCCGACCCGACATTTCCCCCAGGGGACCACCTGAAAACACCCAAAACTCGACCTATCACCTTTCATGTTCCCGCCATACAAAGGAAAAAGACAAGCGTTTCATTTAATTCAAATCACCAGTGAGTGAGTTGAAGACAAATTATATTACCCCCCGCACCCCCGCCAAAAAATCCTAAACATAAAAATCAACATCTGCTTTACTTCAGTAAGATTGTCCCACATATACTTAGCACATCTCCATACACTGCACTGCTAATAATAGCTCTGGTCAACCAATACTGGTGTATTTTTAAATCAGAGATGCAATTGAACTTTTTTTTTTTTTTGGTGCAGATTCTGAAACTGTTGTCTATTTTTTTTTCTCTAACACAACAGGTTCACAGGTCAGTGTGACCTGCTCTGATGTTTCATCATCAAAAAATAGCACATTACGCAAAGATTTAATATTAACAGCAAAAATTTTTAAAAAAACAAGGCAAGGAGACGAAGTTTAATTCTTTTTTTCGTTCCTAGATTTTCGAAATGGGTCAATTTGATCTGCAACATAACAGGAGGGATAATAATAATAATAATGTATAATTATGAATTAAAGTGTTAGGTTCAGCAACGGGTGGATTTTTTTTCTGAAATGTGACAGTTATAAATTACAACACATGGTAAAATCTGTATTGCGCAAGTTTTTCAAGGTCAAACAAAAAATGTGAAAATATCTACAAAATCTTCCGAGCTCGAAAAAAAAACTTTTGAAATCAGCATCTAAAATGCATTTACGGACACATAAAGCCATCTCTGATTCAAATCTGCTATTGACAAATGTAGTTATTTTTGTAAATTTTTTTCTTTGACCTATTTTGGATCCTAGGTCAGCTCGAGCCGCGCATCGGTGCAAAACAGTCAAGCTGTTTGCCAGTCAATCACAAGGGACACTTATGGAGTCTTCACTGAATCGAAATCAAGTCTTTGGAATACTTTTTGATCGGTGATATGATTTGCGACAAAAAACAAATGTTGATCAAAATGAATATAGGAGCTGCCTTTCCAGCAGCTCCTATATTTTGTTGGAATTTCTCCATTGTGAGACTAATAAAGGTTTTCTTATCTTATCATTTTTAAAACCTTTCTTGCAATATTGTAATAGTTGTGAGAGGCACAAAGTTAAAACAAAAATCTAATCAAGTTTACATATCTGCACCAAGTTGGAATATGCTTGTTCTTTGTCAGCTAATATATTTCTTTTGACCAGGCACTTTTTGTCTAAAAGCATTGTTTGGACTCACTGTTGGCACACTCCTGCTTGTCTCCTCTCCAGTCGCAGCCGCTCTCGGCCCAGCAGCTCAAGCCACGACTCTTCATGGGATACTCGGCGCCGGTCTTGGCCAAACCGTTCAAGGTTGAGCTGTAGTCTCGGCCGTAATACATGGACGTGCTGGAGACGGGTGGGCCGAAACCCCCCACGGTGGAGTAGCCGGAGAGTAGGCTGTTGGTGGTGCCCACGGAGCCCACCCCCACCATGGAGCGGCTCAGAATGTCACTGATGCCATGCGGGGTCCCCGGTGGCAACTGGCTGCTGAGGCCCGTGTTGAGCTTGTAGAAAGAATTTGGTACCGAGTACTGACAGACTGGCGCCTTGATCTCGCCGGTAAACTGGTTGAGGCTGTTGTTGAACAGGAAAGAACTTTGGATGTTTGGATCCATGGGATGGCTTGGTCTCAATTAACTCTGGTAAGATCCGGTCAGGACCTCCTGGACGACCTACTGCACAAACAGTCAAGGTTTGGTGTAATGCTCTCCTGTGAGGTCCAAATGCCGACTGATGAGATCAACGGTTGGCCCTCACCTCTCGGAAACCATAGTGAGTCAGACCGTAGGTCCACGCGCTATGAGATGCCGCCCCAAACTGATGCAGCTCCCCTCACATACTATCATAAGCCGCATCTGGACAAGCACATTGATAACGACAGACCACATTCTGACGCGGCGTGGGATTGGTCATCGCCGCTGGGCCTCGCCATTGGTTGGTTGGCGAGAGCAGAGCCTATAATTGGACGGCTGTGGATTAATGACATTTTGAACAGGTAGAGTGGGATCAAGTAGATTTTTCTTGATGTCCTGACGTGCTTGACTAAGGGTGCCGCGGGGTGTGGTTTGGAGGGATTGTAGGGGAACATTTGAGCCTTGTTTTGCCTCTCGGGAAATGTGCTTTACATCGGGTTGTTTTTGGATGAATTTAAGGTGCACTGCTCTGCAGAATAGACACAGTACAGAATATCCTTCTACAGTATACCGTTACACTCTTGTCCAGTCCATCTTCATGGAGGTAAGCTATTATACATTTGTTGTTGCTCTAGTCTGTTTCAAATGTTCAAATGCTCGAACAAGTGTGACAAACTGACAATTTATGTGAAATGTATTTTTTGCAGCAGTATTTAAGCTAATGGGGGTTCACAGAGGTGCTGTGGGAGAGCTGTCTAGCTTGCCTGGCTAGACTCAACGATATTTGGAAAACAATACATTGTAACATCTTCCAAGTTCAACGGGAGACGTTTTACAGGAAACTCACGTTTATTCACAACAAAGCACAGGCGCTGGATGGCATAGTGGCACGATGAAACACAGCGATCTCTGTCTCTCTTGAAGTGTTTCGCCTTCAACAATTCGTAAACAGAGCTATTCACAGAACATGACGTCTGTCACAACTTCTCCACTCCACAGCAACACATATCAATAAAACATCCATAACCCAGTTCATTCATTTAACTGTAAAGTGTAAAATAATCATTGATCACAAGCCAGTCGGCAGCTAGCGAAAGATTAGCTTATGCTACGGGACTGACCTGAGATCTTGTGAATCTCGTTTCAACCAGCAATGTTTTTGTGATTTTTTTTTTTTTTTTTTTGCTTGACATCCAAATTGTAGGACCATTGCACTGCATCCATTTGAACTTCCATTGAAACTGCATGTTTCACATATATTACATGCGTGCGTGCATGCACACCGTCACGCAATGCATGATGGTTCCGGACTGTAGTGGACTCTCAAATCGCACACTCGGATAAACTGTACAGTACTGTACACGGCAAATATTTATTAAAGAAAAAAGTGGCGCGAAGCTGACAAATTACAAATAAAGCCGCTCGTACACACAATATAAACGAAAATCGCTTTTCACAAAGGACAAGAAAAACAATTCACGATGAATACAAAATAACTTATCAAAACCAAAATGACGACAACTAGAAAACAGAAAGCTAAATAAATAAATAAAATAAAACAAGAAGAACGGGAAAAACGGAGCAAGTTCAGGAACGTAGACAATTGCACTTAAACAATGGCTTGAGCATTAGCAAGGCAAATTATTCGACAGGGAGTTGTCGGCAGGAGCGTCGTTCAATCGCTGAAGGGAAATGCCCACCGCTCAGCCGGACCTCAAAGCGAAATCAGACCAATCATAACACACCAATGCAGTCAAAGTGTACTTTGAGGTTTCATTCGTTGGGGGGGGAGGAGGAAATCATTTACAAGATAAGATATCCAGAAAATGGGTGGCAGCTGACAAACAGCTCATCCTACAATCTCTCTTTCCTATCTTCTGTCATAACTTCTCACTTGATGCTGCACATTGTCAGCTGTAAAGTAACAAATAAAAAGACATCACACAAGCAAACGTTCAAATGCTTTCCTTGAAAAGCAAAGCCTCGACTCTGTACCCCTGTCCTTGAGCAAGGCATCTCCTTTCCCCTCTTAGAGTTATGGTATATAATATTGTGTATTTCTGTCCTGGCAGTGTTGGACCGAAAAGATCAAAGTGAATGGAAACATTAAAAAAAAAGAAATAAACATTATAATCTACCCTGTTGTGCATGTGATATTTAGGATTACAGTAAAAGAAATGCATCTTTTAAAACAATCATTACCCACATGAAGTGTTCGTTGTATTCAAATGTCAGACAGGAGCACAGAAACGAGAAGAACACAAATGCTGCACAGCCCCAAAGGTTTATATGGAATCCAGTTGCATAGATCCAGCCATGGCATCATGAGGTTTTATGGACAGAGAGGGTGGCGGGGGACTTAGCCCCGAGGAGGATGTGAATGAATGCAGAGTGCAAGCACAGCATTTCACAAGAAGCTAGCAAAGACTGATTTGTGTAAAAGTATAAAGTCAGCATTAGAATTGTACACTGCAAATATGCATATGTTTTGTTTCAACTTCTTCAGTGTTCGGTTAACACGGGCAAATCTTGATGCATCCACGCTACTCTGTGTTAGAATAACATTTACGTTATGTTCAACTTCCAATAGTGTGCTACACAACAAATTGCAGAGATACAGTACTTGAGTCAGACTCGAGTTGCTATTTTCAGCACTTCAGCCTCCTTGCCAAAAACCTTGGAATGACTTGATTTGGGACTTGAGATTGTTCGAACCGTTTGGTTCCACTCTGGCATTTCTGTCCACCATAGTCATGCCCCTTGCTCAATTTCTAAACAAAGTTAACCAATGTGAACTTTGAAAGTCGTTCTCATGCACCTCAACATACAGTAGATGCCAATGACTGAATGCAAAAGAAGTGAAACGGCGTGTTGCACCAAGTTGATTGTCGGGAGAAAAAATATGATTTTGGATTCAAAGAGAAAGGGCAGAAAAACTTCTTTAAAAAAATAACTTTACATCTACAGTTACTGTTGATCATAAGTTATTGAAAACAACAGATGTTTTAAAAGCATAAACAAAAATATTTGGTTTTATTTATTTCAACACTTTTTAAAGTATATGATTTTGTAATATTGAATTAGGATTTTTATATAAATAATATATACATTTGGGATCCTTAAGAGCTTTAGTGTGAATTGAAACATGTATTACTGTACTCCAAGATTAAAGGTGCATCAAAGTCAGTGAGGTTGAATTTTTCACCTACCAAAGGCCGTCATATATCATATTACATATGCATATTATCTATATATCATATTCTTTCGGACTGCACGACTGTCCGTGTTTTATGTTATGTGTTGTGTTTATTATTTTACTTTATGTTAACTGTTTTATTAAGCGCTTTGTTACAGCTGCCGCTGTTGTGAAAGCACTATATAAATCAGCATGTATTGTATTGTATTGTATTGTATTTTTGCACTTTTGGGGAGAAAATATTTTTGTGTTTATCCCTTTTTTGAAGAAAAAAAAAACTGATGGTTTATATATGGCACAAAGGGCATGAAAACTTTAGATCAATTATTGAAAAGTACTGTGTAGTAAGTATTCCCCAAAAATATTGTTTTAATTTTGTCCACACTTTTATAACACGGACCAGTTTTAGTCCTTATGAGCTTTAGTATGATTTTTTTCCATGTCATTACTCCAAAAATAAAAATGCCTCATAATCAGTAATATTTTGAATTGTTTACCTACCAAAGGCCTCAATATAATCATCTCAATAATTCCACTCCTAAAGTTTTTTTGTTCGGAAATATGACAGATTTTGTTTATCAATGCAATGCAAACCAATGTCAAGATATTCATCTAGAACAAGAGTCTCAGATTTATTGCAATACGTTTGGTTGGTCGATGTTTATATCAACTTGTGTTCGTTTATTTGCCTTTGTGGTACAGTACATTGTATTCATTGTACATGTATGGAATAGCGCCATTTTTCTGAAATATTTATTTATTTTGTGCATGCAACACTTTAGTTTTTTTCTTTTCTACCCCCCCCCCCCAAATTTTGCCGCTGTAGACTGCAAATTTCCCCAGTGTGGGACAAATAAAGGTTATCTTATCTTATTTCTTAGGTAGTGGATTGCATTTGTTTTTCCCTTTCATTTGAACATTTTGTTAGTTTACTAGTTTTATCATTGATGGTATTGCTTGTTTTATTTTTTTTTGTTTACCCATACAAGATCTACAAAAAAAGAGGTTTCTTCAAAGTATGGTTGTTTCAGCAATACGTAGGTCATAATTTGAAACCAGATCCTGCAAGAAACACAAAAGAAGTTTGCTGGAACAAAATTAGTGAGAAAGGGGAGTGGGATTTAATAAGATTTTCAGGCATTATTCTTTCTCCTTATTGGATGTGGAACATTTCCTTATGAAGTATGAGATGAAATAAGCTACGTAATAGTTGATCTCTTTGTGTATTATTGTCAAATATTACTTGAAATAACTGCAGACAATAATTGTGCATGATCCTTTGATTTAAAAGGACTCATCCAGTGTTTGCAGAAGCCATCTGTTTCCCCGAAATAGTCATGTGACTCCAGTTATGTGTTAATCGCAGCGACAGCGGATGCCTCCAACAGTTTGTAATTTTCCGACTGCAACACAGTTTTCATTCACGGCCACCTTCCTGTCATATGATGTGAGCTGTTAGCCAATCAAAATGAAGAGGCGGGGCCCCGCAGCCACGCTTTCAGTTTCGAATCACTTTGCGCCATGTGACAGACCGTAGACGTAAACAGTTTGTGGCCCATGCGTTTTACTCATTTTTCATTATCCACTTCATGAAAGTCCTTTTCTATGCTGCAATAATGTGTAGCAGTATAGCTTCAGATATGACCTGGATTCGTTTGCGAAGACAATGTAAATAGACACACTTGTCCACACTGGGATCCTGTGAGAGAACGGTGGGGAAGAAGGTAATTTCCAAAAATTTCCACATCTCGTAGTCCCTCCCCCTCCTGCAGAGTATGTTGGTATCTCAAGTCACATGCACTCGTGTTATAAATGCACTTTGCAAACGTTCACTTTCATCAAAGCAGGTGAGCTGTGCTTGTTCTTCAAACTTCTTCGCCCAGATGACAACTACATGATGGCAAGGAGGACGACTGGTGAGTTTTCAATTTAAACTTTGCTATTTTATATTAAAAAAATAGATATATTTATATTTGTGCTCCTTCTGTCCTCTAAAAAAAACACTTATTATGATACATTACAGTAGCAATAATTAACATATTTTTAAAGGAATACATTTTGGACAATGTCAGTCAAAAACAAGCATAATATATTCATGTAGTACGAAGCCCCGAATGTGGCATGCAGAAAAACAAGAAATATTTGTAGTGAGACAATGGCAGCAGAAGAGGACCTGCCCTCTTTCCTCAAGACAAGGATGATACCAAATAGTGTCATCGAAGATGAAGATGATTGTTTCTCATGAGGACAAAAGTATCTCGTTAGGATGAGAAACTTTCTCGCCCTAACGAGAAGCATATTTATTTTGTGTCCTTTTAGGGTCTCTGTAATGTAGGCAGCTTTTTGTGTTGAACATATAATTAGGTGCAGCTAAAGTTGTGACCAGTGAGTAAATCCGTTTCAATTCCAAGCGGTGACTCTCAGTTACAAATAAAAAATAGCAGAACATTCTTATCATCATGAAGTGCTGCATCTGTAAAATGTCATTTAAAAAATAGGACTTGGATTTAGCCTTACTCTCTTGAAACAAGAGAGAACTTTTTTCACTTTCTTATTGTTGACAAGTACTTTTGATGGAAGTTTTTTGAAGTGAAACCTTTATTGCATCATGCATCTTAGACAATTTTACGTTGCAGATGATAAATCAAGGGATTCGAGAACCTGTAGTTTCCTTTGCCTCGGTCCAATGATGTTCCATCACCGAGCCGTAGGAGACAGGATCCACCTGAGTCACGGGTGTCGGCATGCAAAGAGGGCAAAAGGAACCTTCAGAGATGGCCTGGTGTTCAGCAATCGCCCCGTGAGGGTCAATGAGCGGATTCGGTTGCGGATCGAGAACGTCAATGGCAGATGGCACGGAGCCTTGCGAGTGGGTTTCACCAACGTTAATCCAGATTCCCGTAATCTACCACTTCCCAAAATTGCCATTCCCGACCTCACTTGCATCCCCGGGCACTGGGCTGCTGTCTTGGATGAGACGTTCTGCAAGGCAGGAACAGAGCTGGAATTCTGGCGGTCGTCCAAAGGCAGCTTGTATGTTACAAACAACATCCTCGATGAGCACAGGCTACTGTGCAAAGCAATCAACGTCAGAGGAGCTCTGTGGGCCATGATCGACCTTTATGGACAGACGTGCTCCATTGTCCTCTTGGGTAGGTTTCATGTTTGCTGTTTCCTGAAGGTAGCTCAAGGGCGTCCAAACTCTTTACTTCAGAGGGCCGCGCCCAGAAGAGTGGAGATCAAGGGAGTGAGAGATTTCTTTTTCTCTTCTCCTCCCTTGCATTTTTGGACACCCCTGGTGCAGCTGTTTGAATGAGCCACCTTATTCATGATCACCCCCTCTATTTTGCGACAGGTTCTGTGGTACGTGGAAGATTTTTCAACAGGAAGTCATGTAAGATGTCGGTAGTGCCGTGCTCACCTGCTTTAGAGCCCGGCTCCTTGGCGACTGATGATTCCTCCCATCTCAACACCCCGGTGACAACAGGTATAGAAGCCCGTCTTCAAAAAAAGCAAGTGACATACTTGCTCCACAACTGCTTTCTTTTTATGGTGCTTCCTGTCTCTTGATGACAGATGCAGAAGAACAGATGACCTGTGTGGTGTGCCTGGACAGACAAGCCCAAAATCCTCTGCCTTGTGGCCACTGTTGCTTGTGTTTGAAGTGCTCTTTCAAAATCTTTAATTCTTTTGGTACATGCCCCCTGTGCCGGCAAAGCATGGGGACGCCAGTGATAAATTGGATGGCTGCCCCTTCGAGACAGTCTCTTAACGCGCCTTCTTGTTCTGTAAATTCTGTGATTTGATGTTGTATTTCTTAAACATGAACAAAATACATTCTGATTTTTATCAATAATACAATACCTGCAGGGTTATCTATGTACTATTGTTTTAGTCGCTTAGTTTTGTTTTTGAGTGGAAGGCAGAGCTTTGTTTGCACTGTTAATTCTCAGGCATGCAATGTACAGTATGTATGTATTTATGTATGTATGTATGTATGTATTTATGTATGTATGTAAATATACACCTGAAATATAAAATGAAGCTCTTTGACCGTATATTTCTCTTGGTGAGTTTAACAGCGGTTCCCGCAAGATAACACGATGGAACCTTCACAGTTGAACACAATCCATTCATGGACACTGTTGGATGTTTGATGTCAAGTTTATTCATATTTCTAAATCATTTTTCCGAAAATAAATGGAATGAAGCGGAGCCACAGTTCAAGTGGAGCAATTATGAAACCCTACAAATATGTTTTAATGAAGACTTTAACATTTTTAAGAACATACAATGGAATGGACTCCAGTTACCTGCTATCGTAAGGAAGACAAGACCTATCGAAAACGTATACTGTAGATCGATAATATAGTATAACAGAAATAAGTCAAATGGCCCACTAAATATTCTCTTTAATGAGGACGGCTTAAGTTTATCAAAGAACCCAACAAATTTTAACAATCTGTCACGCTAGTGTAAAAAGAAATTATTGCCTTTAGAATGCAAAATGAAAGTCGTTGAAAGTCCAATAGGGCCGACATGGTCTTTTCGCTAGTTTTCCTGGAGGCGGAAGTATGACGTCATGAAATGTTATGTTCTGAAGTGGAATTTTTCGCAACATATATAAGAAACATTCTGATGACTAACCCAAAATGGGAGTATCAGGACAATAAACATGGGACGGTACACCAAAACGGGAAATGATGCACAACACTTTAATAATAATTATTATACTATTTAGTCATAGATGGAGATTTATAAAGTGTTAGCCTTTGTTTTTGGTTTATATGAGAAAATGGAAAATTTTAGATAGACATTGAAGCGGCTTAAAACAAAACAGTCCTTGAATATACTGTATATGTTCTATTTTTGATCAGACCTCTCACCCTTTTTTAATCCCCTTTTAAATGAATGTTTTTATTTAGCATCGTGTTTTTCTTTTGTAATGTCCAGTACAGTGCATGTTGTTTGTGTGCTCAGTTTGGTTTTGAATCTTATGTTTTATGGAAAATACTTCGTGGTATTTTTTGATTAATAACATGACGTACAATCACCTTTCTCTTCTTAAGTGGAAAGATGAAAGGTTTTATGGCGTTGGGCGACATCTATTGGATTTGAAGTCATACTGCAGTAATAGAAAAACAAACTCCAAGGTGGTGCAGTTTCACAGAAAAAGAAGAAACGTGAGTCATAGTACAGCTATTCTCATTTGCTTTGATACATTTCTCAGATCAGAATTGAATTTCTCAAAACTACTTGTTCACTGTCCACATCAATGTGTCACTTGTGCACTTCCCCAAAATAACGTTCTCATTTCTGTGAACACGTTTCAAATGCTTTGCTACATTCATGCAAATGATGATGTACACTTTTCTGTTGTTTCCTACATTATCAGTTGGTTATGTCATGTTGATCTATAATGAATTTCTGTTAAATTGTCTCAGACCCCACAATATTTTGGCATCAGTTTATCATATAAGTCTCTACGTGGAAAATGGTTGAAGTTTGTCATATGCCAAGCATGTTTTGATACATTTCCATTAGATTTTATTTTCACATCTTGTGTTTTTCTAATGAAGGGACATGTCTGAAGCATTTTCTCAAACAATGTTCAACCTTTTTTTTTTTTTTTTTTTTACATTATTCAGAGCAAGTGAAAATAGTTGTGATGTGGATGAGAATTTTTGTACCTCAAAAGTCAGGAACGTATGGCGTCAGAAGCCTGCACTGTCGTTTCTACAGCGTTGCATGTACTCCATCTTACCAGTACACTCTTCAAATCAGCAGACACTCATGCAGTCGGTCACATACTACAGCAATCAATGCAAATGACATTTGCAAAACCCCTGTTTTAGGAAATAGCACTTGCTTGACTCTCTTGCCAGGCTTTTTTATGTAAGAGATAATTTCGATAACAAAACATACAGATAAATCCACAACATTTTTCATGATTACCTTGAGGTCTACAGGGAAAGTAAACTAATCTAGACACTGACCAAGCACTGCACGACATTGATCAATACGGTAGCATAGCAATCAACAATGAAAATCTGAAAAAAAAGAGTACCGGTAGTTTAAAAATGTAGACAAATAAAAAACAATTACTCCATGAAGTACATACACTTCAAGCAACTCTGAAGAAAAATAATAATAAAGCAACAACAACGCTGTAACTTTAATTATTATAGCGTCTACGTGAGGTCTGTGTTGTCAATTAAGAACATGTGTGCAATGTGGTGGATGTCATTATCCAATTTGTTCATTTGTGTAATCATTGGCAAGCCAAAGACTTTGTAATGGAAAGGAAGTAACCTCACAATCCTTATTTGTGTCTAAGGTGTGAAAATGTGTGTCGAGTTTTCCAAATCGCTGTGAGGAATGTTTTGCACAAGTGTGAAGCTGAGTCTGTGCTTGCTGTTGAACAACTCTGAGCAGGTGTTATGCTCCTTGGGTATAAAGATCTGTTGATTGTGTGAAAACTTTCATTTTAGCGGGGAAACAACTGTCAAAACAAACAAACAAAACTAATTCATCCATACACAATGAGGCAAAGACTTGTCATTGTGATGGCACTGGCATTTTCAGTGACACAAATATTTACCTTTGAGAGGTGAGCAAAGGATTTGAGAAACTTGCATATCGGTCTTTCTCTAATTATTTTCATGTTATATTTAATAGGAGCTTTCCCCTGGTCAGCAAACAAACTAAAAAGGATTGTACAGTCAACATGGTTTAATGGTTTACTGGGAACTTTACTTGGGAGCTTTGGGCAGTTGCACACATACAGATGATCTTCTTTGATGAGGCGAGCAAAAGAAAGCTGTGAGGCCTTCATGTTTGGCTTGACTGTAAATGCAGTTCTGGAACACCAAAAGAAAAAAGTGACACCTCCCTGAGGCCCTGCAGAACTCGTGTGTGGGCATGCATTATTTCCATTGAGTGAGGAGTTCATCATGATAAGCCTTCCTTCAATACACACACAAAAATGCCGAAACGTTGCAGGTGAGAACGCAGTAACATGCTGACATTTGCCAACCAGTTCTTTTAGTAAGAATACCCAACTGCCTTCCGGTGGTGGGAAGCAACACACTACAAATACTTCACTCCTGTATTTAATAAATAAAGTTGTCTTCTAAATTTGAGATACCACAAAGACTGGTCACTACCCTTAATAGAAAAAAAAAGTACAGTAATAGCCCCTTCATCGCAGGATTTGCGTTCCAGACAACAACTGCAATAAGTGAAATCAGTGATATGGAAATACCCTTGTGAAATACCCTCTAAGGTTGTTTTACAGCATTTATGGCATTAATTGTGGCTTGAAACACACTTTAAAATAATACAAACACATTCAAAAACATGCAATATATTAAGAGAGAGCAAAAAGAGCAATGATTAGACAAAAATATTGTAATAGTATTGCAGCAGTGTCCCGATCCCCGTGTTTACAGTAAAACTAACACATTTATTCCACAGTATACAACAAGAATCATGCCCAAAGATGGACATTATAACATTAACTGAGAGCCGTTGCTGGTTTTTTTTATATGTGCGCCGAATGGGGAGGATTGAGGCATTCAATAATCACTTCCTAATCTCGTATGTTGAAATATTTTGTATTTCCTCTTGTCAAATTCACACGACAAAACACAACAGTGTACCGCCGTCTTGTGGCCAAAAGTGGAATTAGTCCCCAAAACAAAGAACAAAATGGAGTTATAATTAGACAAACAAAATCTGCAAAATGAATGATTGTTAAAAAAACGTCAGCGCATCAAAAAGTTTATCGACCAGGGCTCACAAATGAAGAATAAAAACCACCAAGAGGATGAAGAAAAGAATGAAGAGATAGTGGTGTTCTACATGTTACATAAGAAAAGTAATGCTACCGAGTATCACATGAAACAAAAGACCCGCAGATAACACAAAACAGTATATGAGGTATGTGTTTTAATTTTTCTGCATCGAACAGTTATGTTCTACTATTAACCATAGTCCTGCCATGAAAATGCAAATTTTTAGAATAATGGATTTTTGTCCCCGCTACAAAGATCTGTACTGCTACTTAAGAACTGAGTCTGTCACAACTTTTGTCACCTCTACTTCCTTCTTTCTTCAGCCATAGAGAGCGTTTTGACGTCATGCATCACAGTGCGGTTCTCCCGCTTCACTGAGGCACAACGGAAGAGGCTCCAGAGAGTGGTCAACATCCTTAACGTCCTGCTGCCTGAGAAGAGCTGTGGCAGTCGCAGGTGGCAACAGCCATCGCACCCAATCCCCTCTTTGACCCAATGCCCCCTGGCAGGCGCTACCGGCCCATCAGGACCGGAACAAACAGACTCAGAGGTAGCGTCATACAACCCACCAATGCGCTGAGCTCACAATGAAACCAACACGAATCCAAAACACTTTTACACTGTACATATAAAATGTGTGCCTTATTGCTATTTGCACTACAGACAGTCCTTTTATTCTTCAAATACAAACTTGGAGTTGCACCGTACAATGACAGTAAAGGCATTCTATTCTATTCTGTGCCTTATTCAAATGTGGCACATTATATATAAAACTCTGCAATTACACGACATGTCCCTCAGTTCAGAGAAAACGACCTCATCGTGTCTCGCATGAAAGGCGGTGCCACAGAGCCTGAATGGTCTGAATGGGAAGCTCTATTACTTCCAGCTGTGGATGGAAACTATTAGCGAGCGCCATCTCCCTGATGAGCTCTGAAGCATGTGCTCGCACTCACACATACAAACACAAGCCATACACACACACACGCACGCACGCACACACACACGCCTACCCGCCCTCGCCTACTTTCAGAGCCACGCTGGAGGGTTCAACATAAGATAAAGACACGCTGTTGGTTGGAGACAGAGAACAAGAGAAAAAGAGAGAAAAGCAGCAGCGCCTTCCTCCCTCTTTTTCTTCACTTCCTTCCTTCACTCATCTGTGTTGAGGAGACCCCGGCCAGCCCGCGCTTGCCCGTAAGTATACTGCACACATCTTGAGCGCAGCCAGGTCGCAGGTCGGAGGAGATAAAAAGAAATCATGTCATTCTCATGCTTTGTTTGGTTGCTTCTGCAGCATAGGATGACCCCCATTATCAGTGCCGTCTGTGTTTATAGGACAGTTTTATTTGATTGCTTTTACTCGAAACAAAGTCAACAATAAGTCTACCGCAATTCGAGGGATATCATCAATGTAGGAAGTTTCACAACACTTCATGAGAAAAATGTGACTGTCCTGATGTTTATCAGCATTGCTGTGTGTGTGAAAGCTTCAGACGCTAAGTGCTAAAGCAGTTGTTCATTCATCTTCGTGCATTTGGTAAAAGTTTGTTATTTATCACCAAGCTGAAGTTCCCTTGAGGCTTTATGAGGATAGATGTGGGACATGTATGTAGAAAATGTTGTTTACTGCTAAAACAAATACACCCTGATGGTTACATGTTGGTTCTCATGCTTACATTCCTCCAGTGCTACCTCGGAGAACAGAGAAGATAACCGCAGTGATTTTCTAACCAGTGTGTACCTGTACCTGTTGGTGTGACATTTCTGCACTTGTGGACTCTCGCAAATGACATCACAAGTTTGCTCTAAAGTTAATCCTGTGGTATTATTGGCATTGGCATAGGGCATTATTGGTTCTTCTGATTAGATTAGTTATATTTTTCTTCGTTCAGGTGTACTCACCTGCACCAATAAAAGTCGCAACTATGGCTTATTGTTGATTGCGCAGTGCAAATGAGGGCAGTTGCAAAGTGTTCACACACACACACACACACACACACACAGAGTGGACTAAGCACCTCATTTGCATGGCAATGCTAAATTGTGTCAGTACAACCACAAACTCCACAAACTCAAACCTTTAGTAAGATAATGTTGTTCAACTGTGACTGACACAGTCAGAGGCATTGATTTAACAACATGTTTATTCGTGCATCCGAACAAGGTGATCAAAATAATAGCTGCGTCAAGCTGCTGGCACCTGTGAAAATATCAAAACCAAGTCTAGCCTACCTCTGCGCAGATGTTGACCACACTTTGAGCTAGACCTGCACTGAGCACAAAAATAGAGACCTTAGTGTTTATCTACGAAACACATTTTGAATCAAAGTACAGTTTTTAACATGAGTCTCGGGTGTCACCATGAGAGCCTCAGTGGAAAAAGTGCACATTTTTGAAACATTATTGTTTTGAGAAAGTCATAGTTGCTTACCCGGTTAACATAATCCGTAAAGAACACAGATTGGTATTTCATGAACTAGGATGTGTTGTGATGGCTGGGGTCAAAGTGTCAATCACCTCTTGCATGATTTGCCACATAGTGACAGGGTGTTAGATGTGCTCACAGTAGGGACAAAGTCTGTTCATGGCGGGATATATGTAATTGCCCCAACCCACCCACACATGCTTGTCTCTCAAGTTCAGAAGCTCAACTATTTGGTAAAAACAAAGCTGCGAGGAGGGCAGGCTCAGTAAATGGATATCTGCCTTGGAGAGCACCACCAAGCTAGACCACTGAATTATTTAACTACTGGAGTCCTTCACTTTCTGACTTGAACTAAAGATAATACACAGAGAATGTTACAGCAAACAAAAGTCTCCAGGATGTCTTTCGTTTATTGCTCCAGAGATGAAAGTGCACCTGCAAAAGAAAGCAATCAGATTGCGACACGTAACTGGATCACTTGACTGCGGCAGGGACACAAACCTGTCAGCGCACTCCTGTTTCGGTTTCGTACACTCGCTGATCTGTGGGTGAACTGGAAAGCCAAGTTCTAATTGGGCAAGCATTGTGTGCAAGGGTAATGGCATCCCACCAGGCACGTTCGAATCAGGAATTTGGAATACGCAAAAGTATAAATTGCCATCGGAGGGACAAACTGTCATCCAGTCTTTGTTTATTTAGCACGTGTTTGTGTGAGCTCATGGGAGACTCTGCTTTAAACAGAGTGGATGACGTGGCGTTTAAGTAATGAGCCAGTAGAAGAGAAAGAACTCCCATCCTCCTTTGGTGCTTTTGGCCTTTACTCACACAAGGAGAGGGAGTTACAAGACAGATAAAGATACTAAGTGGTGGTGTCACAGTGTCACTGGGCAGTATCTGGGAGGTGGAGGTGATGAACTGCTCTCATTCCCCTTTGGTTAACCCCAGGCTGTAAAATAGCACCTTATCACAACAAAAGGGCTTCTTCACAGAGTCAGGTCCCCTGAACTGACAAGCCAAGAGCAGGGTGCCTTTTGAGTGGGGCCGAAGGGGTTGCCATGGTGATGCTTGTCATCTGGGAAGTCTGCTAAAGGGGCATGCGGGGCGAGATCTTGGGAGGGAAAGAGAAAAAGACTGAGAGAAAGGGGTGGAGAGAGAGAGAGAGAGAGAGAGAGAGAGAGAGAGAGAGAGAGATCAAGCAAGCTCTTGCATTCTGACTGTAATATATAGTGAGAGCAGGGAAGTTTTGCCGAGTCCACTTGGGAGGTGAGTACATGCTTTGTCCTAAAGATCAATCCATAAAAACACATTGCGTGTTGTTCGAGACAGTTTTCTATTTATTTACTTTTTAATGTTGAGAAACCTGTCTGGCTGCTCCAAGCTTGCAGGATTAGAACACTTAATTCAGGAGTGGTTATACACCGGGATGCACTTTTAAACAAGTCTCATCACTCCCCACATCCGCTCTTGACTGCCTGATTTGATACACATTGACAAAGCAAATCGAATATTTTCCCAGGTTGCAGGGTTGAAAGCAGGGGTGTCCAAGCTTTTTCGTTTGAGGGCCGCATACAGAAAAATGGAAGGATGAAAGGGCCACTTTACAATTCTTTCACTTTCTGAAACACACCAAAATCAGTCAAGAAAGCAATTATGTTGTTTGCATTGTCTAGTTAATTTCATCAGCTTTCTTTTAAAGGTTTAAATCAAATAAAGTAGAACCTCGTTTCAACATACCCGTTGACTTTTTATCCCCTATTATGTTCACATTTTTAAATTCCGATTTCACATACCGGTAATTCATTTTCCATTTGTCGATTTTGCTTCCAACCTTTATAACATAAACTTCACAAGACCGACCAGATTTTTCCCACAAATTGCTGAAAAGGCCTTCATTATAACGAACCATGGGAAGCTAACTGCCGTCACGACCTTGCTTATGAACAAAATGTACAACGCGGGATACCCTCCGTTGCTTAGCAACGTTACTGCTCGACTCTGTTCATTGTTGTACATCCTGAGCACATGGTCTGAAAACATGTCTGGCAAACGGAAGCAAATCTTGCTGCCTCAGAAGGCTGACATTTTCTCTCACTTTCAAAAGGGAGTCTCCCAGATCTCGGCGGCACTAGCAGTTGCCCATGGTGGGTAACATTTGCTGACTGAATGTTTTCAGAGATGAAGTAAAAGCGCTGTAGTTGTTTGTTTCATGTCTTATAAAATCATTTTTTTCTTCATATACACAGAGTTGTAATTGACATGTTTGTACTGTACTATGTTCATGTTTTTACAACTATAAATGTTCATACTGCACTATACGTCGTAGTTGGCGGCCATTTTATTGGAAATGGTTACAACAAGCTACTGTTATAACATACAGATTCATTATGTCCCTTGAGGTATGTTGTAACAAGGTTCGACTGACTGTAGATGAGGATTTTTAAGGCAAATAGTAGAGGATTTTCTGGACAAGCGAACAGCCCACTAGTTGTCGGAGTAGTTAAAGCTCTGCACATGACATAGA
>CAAKHF010003634.1:17568-31413 GCA_901007745.1 Hippocampus kuda
CCGGGGCCCCCCCCCCCCCTTTTCCCCCCCCCCCCCCCCCCCCCCCGTTCGTGGAATCGTGAATGGAATCATTGTCGGGGAACTTTGCTGTCGTAACTGAATCCGGCCTTTCCGGCTAACGCCGTGTGCTCGGCGTCAGCGCGGAGCCGTCGAAAGCGGGCGAGGGGACGACGGCCGGCCAATGGCAAATCATCGGCGGAGGGAATCTCCGCTGTGGACTGCTGACGTCGGGCCAGGCGGCGGATCACATGGCGGCCTCCGGACGGCTCAATTACAACCCCGACACCCCCCACACCCCTCAAACTGCCCGGCAAAAAGCAGGCGCGGGAAGCCGAGCGTGGGAAGTTCCCACTGGGAACGGACGCTCTGCAGAACCCGGCGGGGCTTTTCGGATCTGCGCCGCTCGGCTCTCAAACTCGGGCGAAAGTTGTCATCGGGTTAAGCTGTTTACGAGACCCTTTTCCAAGCCCGCGATTCAATTTGCGCCGAGTAAACCGTTTAAGGCGGCGCTCTGCTCCGGCGGCGGACGCGACTGCGACATTCTCGCGGCCGTGACGAGTCACCGCTTTCGTCTTGACGAGCGCGTGAGGTCAGCGGGCAGGTCGAGGGCCAGGAAAAGTCAGCAACAAAAGCCAAGGCGTGCTTCTTTTCTCAGAAGAAACTCAATCATCTTCTGACTCGGACGAATCGGACTGGACGTGGACTTTCTGGAAGGGGAGGGGGAACAGAATGACATTTTTTTGGAGCCCCGATCGATGGACATATCGTCAACCTTGCCAGCGAAACTGCAACTGCCCTTCAAGCGGAGCCCGTTGGCCCCCGCCACAACAATTCCACTCAGGCAGTCAGTCCAGCGGTGCCAACGGCACTTTTAACTCCGAGCTAAGACTACGGCTAGCTTTGAACACCAATTACCCTTTAACCCGGAGACACGCGTTACCCTTTCGACTCCACGCGTGGAGATAGCGACTAGCCTTTCACTTCAGGTTAGGCCGTAGGAATAAAACAGTCGACAAAAAAATCACCTTTTAACTCCGACAAATCAGACGACTTCAAAGAGCTTGAACTTTTCTCAGCCCCCGTAACTCCCCCCGCCCTCCCCACCCACTAGAGCATGCCAATTACCCTTTCCCTCGTAGCGACCTTTAACTCCGAGCTACGACACATCGCCGAGCCTTGAATGTGAAGTGAGGACTCAAAACGGTCAAGAGACGACAGCAATCCGTTCAGTCCGAACTCGGAGACCGCCCCTTCACTTGAACCGAAACCAAAGTCAGAGCGACCACACAACTCTTCTTCTTCTTGGACTTGGAGCTGCGACACAAAAAGTGACCGTCAACTACCCTCAAGGACAAATCCTTCAAGAGACGGACGAGCCAACACATGCCAGGTTTGATTTGAAAACCTTCGACGCCGATCGCCCCTTTGATGAATTTAAGGCAGCAAATGCGGATCCAAGAGGCATCAGCGACTTCACGTCGAAACATCCAATGCCA
Organism: Hippocampus kuda; assembly: GCA_901007745.1. NCBI lineage: Eukaryota > Metazoa > Chordata > Actinopteri > Syngnathiformes > Syngnathidae > Hippocampus > Hippocampus kuda. The sequence continues at coordinate 19,065 of CAAKHF010003634.1, forward strand.
AAGGAAGACATCACTTAGCCGCCGATTTCAACTTAAGAAGCCAAATAGCGAGCTAGCGGATCGGCGGTAGGGAACTCGGGTTCCTCGGGAGCCGTATCCTGCCTGTTCCAGACCTCTCTCGACTTTGACCCACCCGCTTCAAACGAAGAAGTCTGAAACGGTCACCATCAAGTGAAGCGGGTGTGTTGGAGTCGGGAGAGACCTAAAAGGGGCAGGACGTGGCTCTCGAAGAAGCGGGGGTGCCTTCCCCTGGAGTGGATGACGACACCTCTGGCATATCACCGACCCCTTTCAGTCGGCGAGGCACTTGAACTTCAGGTTCAAAGGCCAAAGGCCCGTTTACCAGCCAGGTAACCTTTCGGTTCACCCCCAACCGTAGATGCAACCCCCCCATCTGACTTTCATTCAAGGTACCACATAGCACGCCAATACTCTTGAACTGCCATTAGCGCTTTAACTTGGCGCGAAGAAGACGCCAAAGACGCACCCGCTTCACCTTGAACTCGAGGCGACGAGACGACGCCGGCTCTTTAACGACCTTCCGAGTCAGAGGAAAGACACGCCGATGAGACGCAACCAACCCTTTCGCTTCCACTTACGACGCCGCGCGCCGCGCTAGTACCCTTGAACATCAACTAGCCCTTTGGAGCTAAAAGACGCCCATTAGCCTTGAACTCGAAGGTAAGACACTTCGGCAAACCGCCTTCACTTCGACTTAAGGCGCAGAGCGCCGAGCCAGTCGACGACAGCTAGCCTTTAAGTCAAACTCGCGTGCTGAGCGACGGCTGACTGCTCTTTGTGAGCGCGTCATCACCAGACAAGCGAGGAGTGACTGAAGCTCGGCGCCATCGCGGCTGCCAAAGGGAACAAAGGTTCTGGTGACAAAGGCACTCGGGTGTATAATCATGCGCGCACGCTATGTGCGCTCGTAACGCCGTGGAGTTTTCACTCCGTGTCAGGGAGAAAGAGTCAAGTGAGGAAATGGAGCGCCAACCCGTAGTTTCACGCGGACGACCGCCGCAGTCCACCTGGATCGCCGGGAGGTCTTCTCGATCGGCGCGCTGAAGACCCGCCACGTAAAAAGTCATCGTGGTTTTGGGCCGGAGACATCTTTGCACCCCCCCGAGATTCTGCGCTTTGAAGTGGAAGCGCTGACGGACGACATCACACGTGTACGCTCCACCGAGACTCGCTGATGTCAATTTTCGGGGCCGTCTAAATCTAGACCGTCACAATAAACTTCCCGATGTACTGGAACGTGTCGAAAACAAGTGTGCAGGTGAGAACTCTGTCGAGCTCATTAGCAAAGACACGGGGGTCTCCAAAGCCGGCCCCGTTCATTGCATACGTCTATGGGTGTGCGTGCGCCGAGTGTCTTTGCAGAGATGGCAAGCGCATTCATGGTAATTAACCACCTGATGAGGACGGTATTATTGGCAATTACCAGCCTTTGCTTTATTACAAGTTTGAAGTGCGTATCGGGTGTGTGTGTGTGTGTGTGTGTCTGGGTGTGTGCGCACACGCATAGGTGTGAATAAAGGAGCACAGGTGTGCGTGCCTAAGGTGCAAAGACAACAACAGTGATTTCCCCCCCCCCCGCAAGAAAAGAAAAAAACACAAGGCCGGGTACGTGATTGGAGTCAAACTGCGCGCATGCGAGTTGACAAAAATGATTGTTTCAGTCTGAGAGTTCTTCCGACGTCTAACAAGTTTTTGCTAAGCACTTGTCGCAGGATTTTCGTGGCAGAAGTCATTATTTTGAACGCTTGGGGTTGGGGGGGGGGGGTGCCCCCTTTGTATTTGGAGTGAATCATGCATCCACCCATGATCTGAAGCGCTTTATCCTAAGGAGAGCCGGAGCCTCTCCCGGCCGTCTTCGGGCAGCGGGCGGGGGACACCCCGAACCTCTTGCCAGCCAATCGCAGGGCACGCATCGACAAACGACCACTCGCGGGTTCAATTAGCCTGCCATGCGGGAGGAAACCGGAGTACCCGGAGAAAAGCCCAGGCAGGCACGGGGAGAACATGCAAACTCCACACGGGAAGGCCGCAGCCGTCGGGTCGGCCACCGGGCCTCGCCGGAGTCAATCGCAGACGTGATAAATGGAGCGATCTCATCGTTACTGGAGTGAAACGCCTCACATCACAACCGCAGTGACTCACAAATTTGATCTCATCACAATCAAAGTGAGCAAACGTGACGGATTTAACGCTGCTTTCCTACGTCTTTGAAGAAAATGGTGCCGCGGCACGCTGAGAATGGAACTTCAAATCATGAACCGGACAGCGAACAATGATTGCTGGTGACTGAGTACGTTCTTTGCTTCTCTGTTGAGTTTCGATTTGAGTTCCCGCCCAGTCACGGGCGCTGCAGGTGCGGCTTGCTGATGAGGTACTTGGAAGCCACGCAAGCTCGGCGCCATCGAGTTTCCACAACAGCTATGGATGGCGCGTCGCCCCTCACGCCGCAACCCGGCGAGCTGGAAGCGCAGGGGAGACCTCGGGGCTGGCCGGCCGCCCGCCCGCCCGTTCGTCATTTTTATTGAGAAATTCCTGGGCCGCTTTGGCAGCTCGAGTGCAGCGGCGGCACGGATGCGGCGAAAAAGCGCCTCTTTCACGCACGTTCAAAGACTTCATGAATGTTTGCGGGATTTGCATGCAAAAAAAACAAAACCAAACAAAAACATTCCCAACAGAACATTTATCAGCCGCTGCTTTTCAAACAAAACTCAATGACGTGCCACCAACCGTGTGCTCATTGACATGGTGAGACTGGGTCGGTCGGGTTTTCCACTGTGTGGACCCTTTTTTGCACGAAACCCGGCGAAGATCTCGGTTCCCCCCTCTTGCTCGTCATCAACCAACTCCAAGTACATTGAAACCCGTTTCTCCTCCTCTCAGGCGCCGCCGGGTCAGGTTCTTCCACCCCAAAGTCATCCCAGATCTTTCAGAGAGCTTGTTTCTGCACGAGATGTGTTCCAGGCACAGATTTGGAATCAGACCCTTGTGCGTTGAAACAAGAATGCGGTATGTCGATGCGAGGACGCGCAAATACGAAAGGATGCCACGGAGGCCTTTGTTCCGCCCGCTTATCAACAAAAGGTCAAAGATTCCCGATTCCGCCTACATGCCCATCATGGCGCAAAAAGGAGAAGCCTGATGAGCCGGGACAGACAACGAGTTGGGTGTGTGGAAACGGCAGGAATGTGTACTTGTTTGCGTTCGAGGGGTGAGGTCCTTGACGACAGACCATCTGCTGTGAGCCCAAAAGGTCGCCGGAGGCTCATGAACATTCATTTTTGCTGGAAAGTCACCTCGGGGAGGAGCCGTTGCTCCTTTCCTGGAGTGATACAGAGCGCCTTTTCATATCCGCACCGTCGGCAACTTGCCGTTTGAATACGTGCCGATGAAGCACGGAGACGTACGATGGCAATTGTGTTGTCGGGCCGTCGACGGATTTGGGATCAGGCGTGTACGGGTTCCACATGAAATCCACGTGGCGGCGATCTTGACTTCTTCCATCGGTCAGGGCAATCGTGACAAAATGCCAGATGTCCCACTCGGAGCTCAGGCAGGAGTTTGGAACGCGCCCCTGAAGCGCGTCCGCACGACATTTCAAGCAACAACGCAAGTTGGCACCGTTTGGCCTTCCTTCCGGAGCCACTTGAAGGCGGCGGCGGCGGCGGCTCTAAAGTGCACGAGAGCCCAGTAAAAAGTGTCAAGAGAGACAAAGAGAAAAACGATTTCCCGGCCGGGTCTCGGGGAGCGGCTGTAACCCGAGCGCAATCATGAAAGCTGGCAGTTCATTTTTCAAAGGGTCATCCATCGACCAGTCTCATAAAGTAATGGGCTTCTTCTGGGAGGCGGCTTTATGAACACTAAGATAGTTAGGAGACATGCGGAGGAGCTCCGGGTCCTGCTCGGACTTGCGCCGGGTTATTCCCTCCTGGCGGCGGCGCCGTGCGAGGGAGGCGCGGCTCCCGGTAATATCAACGAGTAATAAAGATTAATCTGTTGCTGGTTGCCCCGCTGATTACTCCTCAACTTGCTTGAAATAAGACTCAAATCACTTCAGAGACATTCCCGGGACCTTCGGTGGGTGTCGGCGCGTCTTTGCCGCCGGCAAACCGAATTCACCTTTCAGACGTGAACATTTAGGACTCTTTCTTTGTGCTTCTTTGACTGGATCAACCCAACATGCTTCAAGGCAGACTTTTCACTCCCATAATTTGGACATACTGTACGTCAGGGCAGCGGACCCAAAAAAAAACGAACAAAAAAAAAAAAAGCCCATCAGGAATCAGGAAGCTGGGTGTCCTGAGATCCTGAGATCCTGAGAGGGCTCATCCAATTGTGATGCAAATTGGATAGCTGCCAAATCCACGACGGCCTAAAGTGGCAAATTATAGCCAATTTGCCTGACGATGATCAATTTTTACATATGAGCCATACCAACGGCAAATTTTCTCGGTACTTTCATTGGGTGTTTGAACATCTTGACTTGACTAAATTGAGCAAAATTTTGTGCTCCTTTGGAAACGCGTCAGGGCGACGCAAACAGCCGAATCCAGTCAAGAAATCGGATAGCCAAGATTGGAATTGGATATGGATTGGATATCCGCCCACGTGACGGCACCAAAAAACCGACTGGATCGGACTTGTCCATTCGAGCCTGACGTCACCATAATACACCGATCAACGGCGTAGAGAGACATCTACACGAACTGCAAATGGACAAAGACTGGAATGCCCCCCCCGCCCCCCCAAAACAAAAGTGCTGCAGATCGAAACCTTGAGTCGAAAATCGTACAAAAACGGGATGCCAGCCCTTGTGTTTTATGAGCGCTGTGACAAGAGGTTCAAGACTCACCTGTTGGGTCGGGCCTCTTCACGTTGAAGGCCGGTAGGTTGTCGCCTCCGTAGGCTCGGAGCACGGACATCATGTTCATATGCTGCTCAGCCTTCAGAAGTGCCGGCGGGGCTTCGGGTGGGGGCAGGAGGTTCATGCCTTGCTGCCACTGCTTCTCCAGGGACATGACCTGCTTCTGGTTTTGCTGGAAAAGCGGCGGCGTCACGGCAGAGGACGAGGCCACCGACCCATCCTGCAGGCGCTTATGGTGGTTCTGAGCGCGGTCCTCTGCCGGACTTCCTTCTTCCTCTTGGTCCATGTCGTCATCTCGCTCCTCGTCCTCTTCGGCTTCGTCCTGCTCCTCGTCGGAATGGCGTTGCCCCTCTTTGGGCGTGGCCGACGGGGTGTCTCGGGTGATGTGCGCCCCGGATTTGACAACCTCGTCATCAGACCCGACCTGCTCCTCCTCGGGTTCTCCGCAGGAGCTCCTCTCACCAACTTGTTCGTCCGGAGCTCCTCTGAAGGCCTTGCCGGGAACTTCCAGGCCCTGCTCGGTTGCGGCCATGTAGCCTTGGAGACTCTGAGCCGCCCCCCGGGGAGAGCCATCGTACAAGCCACCAAAGCGCCTGTAGAAGTCGCTCTGGAAGGGGTTGTAGGGCTGCTCGATGTGGTTGCTCCAGCCCACCTGGTTCCTTTCTCCATCGCCGTCTTTGTCTGAGAGCAAACTCTTGACGTTCGGGGACTGATGGGTAGCGGGAGAAGCCTCTCCGTGCACTTCCCTGCCCGTCTCGGCCCTCTGCGTTTGGGCCTGACCCAGATGGTTGGCCTGGAGGTGAAGGGCCATGAGCTCCAGCGATGCAGTGGAGAAGGAGCAAAAGAGACAGCCGTGCCACGCCACGTTGTCATGGATGGTGACCGAGGAGCCGGGGAGGGAACCGGATCCGCACTCGGGCCGGACCGACACCGACAGATCCAGCGGCTCAAACTGGGAGCCGGCTTTTCCGGCTGACGGATTCTGCTTGGCCTCGGGTTTTTCATCTTTGTCCCGGTCCGCCACGGCGGCGCGCTTGGCTCTGGGCTCACCGTTGTCAAGGTAGGACTGGGCGGCTTGGACCTGGAGCGGACTCTGGTTATCCTTCGGATCTCTCTTCATGGAGCTGAGGACAAAGTTGTCCATGAAGGCCTGCAGAGTGCCTTGGAAGTGAACTCCGTTTCCCATCATGCTTTGGTAGGCCCGGCTTAGATCAGAGAAGCTGGCGGGACCATCGGCGGGAAGCAGGGATGCGGGGCCATCGTTGGGCTTCACGCTCTCGGCGATGGCATCGAAGTGGCGATCCCCGCGTTCGCTGGCTGCCGCCGCCGCCGCGCTGGCTGACGCCCACTGATGCGGCAGCAAGGGGCCCGCTCTGAAGTCCAAGTTGGCGGGGAGGCCTTTAAAGACGTTGCGCAGAACATCGGGGCGGGCAAAGACGCCGCCGGCCGCCGCCTTCCCGTGCTCGTCCTTGTGCTCCGATGAGGGGCCGTGTCCGAGGGCGGCCGAGCCGTTCTGTCGCTCTCGGTGGTGGCGCTCCAGGTGGTACTTGAGACTGGCGGACTGGGTGCCGGCGTAGTCGCAATGAGGGCAGCGGTAGGGCTTCTCTCCTGAGGGGAAGAGCGCAAGAGCGAATCATTAACCTGATTATTAGCCGCTGGATATCCAGAAGCTATTTGCCGGAGCGGGAACGCCGACCCGAGGGTCATGTCACCTCCCCGGAGGAGGAAAAGGAGGTCGGAGCGGCAAATGAAACACTTTTCATTAACGCGGATAACAAAAGAGGATGCTTCGGCAGTGGTTTGCAAACCTTTTTTTCAATCGTGTCACCCCTTGGGAATATTTTTTTTCACCCCCCCCCCAAATCCCATTAACGCATGTTCTTAGGGATATTTTGTTGGCCGTTTTCTCCTTTCTCGGTCCTTGAAAGTGAAATTTACAGACGGCATCATTCCTGTGACTTGGGACTTGATCCTACTCGTAGCACGAAATTGCAACAAAATGTGGTGAGTTGAACTTCATGGAGCATTATTGTTGAACTCCTTCATCTGCTGCCGCGTGCATTCGCGCAGCCCTTCCAGCTTCATGCCTTCAGATGATGAGCTCTCAGGGCCACAAACTTGACAACCACTGCTTTCTTCAACAATCTTTCTCGCCTTCCGCAAACAAACGAATGCAGTCATTTGGGTGCAGATTTCGGCGACTGAGTTTCAAGATTATTATCGTTATTTATTTTTCAAATTTTTTAAAATATCGGTCCAGCAGGTGTTGGGCAATATGTAACGCTTTTGACTGTTATCGGCAAGGGTATTTTTTGCATACTTTCAAACCACTTCTGCCCAGACGAGATCACATTGAGGACAAAGAGATCGTCGATAAGGCACGGGTCGGCGATTGTCCTTTTCAAGTTGTACCTATCCTTACTGCTGGATTTAGCATCGCTGAGTGTGGTCGTTGGCGAAAGAGGACGTGACGCCACACCCTCAACAACACCGACGGTGACGGAGTTTCTCGTGATAGTTGGACAAGCATTTGAAAACTCGCCATGAAAATGCGTTTATTTTTGTTTGCATTTCTTGGAGCGAAAGGACAATCCTACAACCGAATCAAGCGGGATCGTTTTGATCACAATAATCACAACGTTAACTTTTTGTGCCGTTTCATTTCAACGCTTCTTTTTTTTCGGAGGGGGGGGGGGAATGCTGTACCCATTTGAGGAACGCTGCTCTAAAACAAAAGCGAGGCGGAAGAGCTGATGAAGGCGAGTTTAATACGAGTGCCGACAAGAGCGAGAGTCATAAAGATAAACATCTAACCACCCACTGCCTTGTCAGCGCCGCTCCATTTCATGTGTCTTACTGCTCGCTGATGGGGGAGGGGGCCAGGGAGGGCGTGCTGAAGGCGTCTGAATTTGGGTCGATGCGGTCTCGCCGAGCCAGCCATCACTCATGTCGGCGTCATAAAAAAATAACACGTGGCCATATGGCGCTCTCGGCCCACCGCGAAACGCTGTCTTTCCAAGTGACGGCCACGCTACCCGTTTCGCTGCGGATCAAACGGTAAACGAGGGCTGATGAATTGTGATACGATTTCAGACTCTCGCTTGTACTGGTTGTTTTTCACAACTACAAAAAAAAAAAAAATCATAGGTTAAGGAAAATACATTAAGCCGAAACAGGCAAAGGCAAGTGTTTGTCAATGAGCTAGCTAGCGAGCTAGGAAAAACATTTTAAATCAAGTCATTACGTTCAGGAAAAATAAGTTCGACCTGGTTAAGCGAGTGATTTTAGGCTCCTGCTTCAGTGTGCGCTTTAGTCTATTTGGGCCGCTTAACGAAGCCTCAAGCATGCGGTCGCCCCCTGGTGGTGGGTTGACTAATGGTTGAGAAAGTGGCAGCAGTTTTCATTGCAAACAATTGCCACCCATAAGGTTCATTTCACTGTCACAGGCAAAATCGTGGCACTCAAAAGTTGAGTTGCAAAGTTTTGTTATTTTGTTATTTTGAAATGATGCCATGCAAAGTGGGCGGAGCATGGAGTCACATTTAGAGTTTTCAAAAATTTGCCACTGAGCTCATTTTCGCCGATTGACAAAAACTGAGTGGACATGTTGACGACAGGCGGCCCGGTGGGCGACTGCTTAGCGCGTCGGCCTCACAGTGCGGACGTGCAGGGTTGGATCTCGGTTGCGGCCTTCCCGTGGGGAATTTGCATGTTCTCCCCATGCCGGTGTGGCTTCTCTCCGGGCACTCCGGTGTCTTCCCACATTCTAGAAACATGTACGCAGGTGAACGGAACACTCAAAATTGTCCCCGCTGAATGTTGGGCGAGCCCCCTCGCTCGCCATCTTTCAAACTCATCTGACAATTCATTTTTATTCTTTGGCTTTTGACTCAGCAGGAGACTTTATAATTTGGCTGTTTTGGTGTTTTGTCCTGTCTCTGTCAGTATTTCATTGTTTTATTGTTTGTTGTTGTACGAATTAATTTTGCTGCACGTACAGCACTTTGTATCCAGCGGCGAGTGTTTATACATTTGAGAGTTGAGTTGAACTCTAGTGGGGAAACCCCCAAACAGACGCAAGTAAGGCTTTCTGGGTTTTTTTTTTTTGTTCTTTTTGGTGGGGGGAATCCAAGGCACCTAATGTGCCCCAGCCATCACTGAGGTCGCGACCTCCCAACTATCACGTGAGGCGGCCGAAGGTGCACCGGCTCAGTGCGGAGCGCCATCTTTCCAAATGACGGCCACGGCCAGCACGCTCGCTCGCTCGGACCTTCGCCGCGGTTTGCGGAGGGGCGCCGGTAAACGAGGGGTGAATCCATTGTGAGGCCGTCTATTTATTGACGCTGCGCATGCATATTCATGTGGTGCGCTCTTGTTGTTAATGCTGGAAGACGATCGCGCAGCTTGCCAGGAGTGGATGTTCCACCGCGGCGATACACATCCTGCAAGCAATTATAAGAGGCTCGGAGTCGCCGCCAGATTTAGCTTCATTAAACAATGAACACAGATGAGGAAAAATGCAAAGCTCGCCTCCTTCTTTTAAAGAAAGGAGGGAAAAAAAAAGTTCCAAAAGTGGGGGATTTGGGTGAGCGCGCGAGGGGATTGATGGGGAAGAAAAGCGAGGGAAGTGCTCATTTCTAAACATACAATCATATAATGTTTAGAGTCGACACATGGAAACGCTTTTTGTGTGTGCGTGTGTGTGCGTGCGCGCGGCTGGGAGGAGGAAGTGGAGGGGGGGGGGCAAGGCATTGTTACGCCAGGCTGCTTTGAATGATTTAAGTCGGGCTGTGTAGTAAATCATGGATATAATTAGCAAATGGCATAGTGCTCAAGTCGTTTATCATTATTTAGAGGGCACCATTCCAGAAAAAGACTGCGCAATCTGCAGACCTACTGCCGAGCTGTGGCAGAAAGGGCCACAAACAGCGACTCGATCCAATATTGATACAGGCCGGCGGAGAATAGGAGCGCGCACAAAGGCAAAGGCAAAGGCAAACTCCGGATAGCGAGACGCCGATTTGATCCATTTTCTTTTGACGCCGTCAAGCTCGGCCGGCCCGGCGTATTTCAAGTCGAGCAGCAGAGATGAGCTTTTAACCCAATAAGTGCTGCCGCCGGTGCAGGCTCGCCGCTGATTGAATAAGGAAACGTCCCCCATGCAAATTACCATCCGCGATTCCTCTAACTGGACAAAATGATATTCCAGCGGCCAAATTAGACGCAAATTAGACTGATGTGATTTTTTTCCCCCCTCCCCTCCCCCCCTTTTTGCCTCCTCCTCCTCCTGCTCCTCTTAAGAGCTCGTTAATGCGCGCGAGGGCAAATCAAGACGAATGCCGGCCGTAGCTGCGTCTAAATACGCCGAATGGAGAGGAAAACATTCGTTATGTTGATGGGGCCGCCGAGCGTCCTCCGGCTGTCTGTTAAGATGAACACTTGAACCCTCCGCGAAGCCATTTTTATTTCCGAGCCATTTGACTCTGTTGAATGAATATGGGCCCAATTTTCCGGAGGATATCCATTCCAACAGCAGAATTGCCCTCTCGCCGAAAATGCGACACCGAAGCACAAAGGGGCAAACGCGTCCCGATTTTAATCACGCATTTTATCTTCAACTACTGTCATGCAGTCCAGGGCCGGGCCTATCCAAGGATTTTGGGGGTTTGTTTTGTTTTGTTTGGAACGGATGACGCTTGCAAATATCGCGTCAATGATTCGAGTCAGCTGATTCGGCCTCATGAAACAACGCGCGCAACAGACAACGTGCAGGTGAGCTGCGGCGATTGCATTTGTCCACCCGGGCTTGTCATTCGCACATTCCACGCCGTAGTATCTGCGACTTGGCATGTGCGTGGCTTGAAAAGGCGGGGCCCGGCCCGGCGAGTGACGTGAGTGTCGGCGAACGAGAGCGTAGCCGCGAGCTGCCAACTGGAAACCGCCGAGGCCGAGATTTAGCTTCAATGTTCAACAATGAAGGGCTGGAGTCAGTCAAGTCACGCTTGCAGCTCAGCCCTTGGTTAGCGTTTCACTTTGTCTCCGAGAGGGAGCAACTTAACTCCGCCCATTTAAAGGTAGGCAGCCAAAGGCCACGCCTTGGACAGTTTTCTGCCAGGCTTTTTGACTGCTACAACTCCATTCCTCCACAAAAGTCCGACTTTATTCTCGAAAATGAAACCGCTGTCGATTCATGACGCCTTCTGGTGCGCAAGGATGGCGCAGTCATGGAAGTCACGGAGGATTCACAGCGACGTGCCTGCGGCTGGTGCGATCATCTGTCCGCATGTGTCGCCGCACCCTTTGCGTCCAAAGATGGTCCACCGCCACAGAAATGCTCTTGGTCAGCCCGTCGGGGGGCCTTTGCCGTTCCGTGAAGCGCGTGGTGGCCCTTAAGGCAAATCGATTCTGGCTTGTTTTCAATACACAAGGTGCAGTTGTCTTTGTTTGATGCCCAGTTTGGCAGCAAACACCCTGAAGTTCGGCTCCTCTTGTGTTTGCGGATTTGACGTCGCCATTCATGGATTGGTTTCATGGCCTTCTGTTTGGCTGTTTTGATGTTGACTTTGTAGGTATGCGGGCGCCGGTTGTTTTGGAAGTGCTCCGTAAATAAAGTCGAGTTGAGTTGCGGTAGGACATGGAGCGGCTTCAAGTGGAAACAAACGTGACCCGACACTCTCCGTCGAGGGGAGGATGCCGCGATTTGTCAACCGGCAAGTGAAAGGAGCTCTTCGGGGTTAAGTCTTGGGCTCCGTCGTCTCGGAGGAGCGCGTGTCGCTGCGAGGACATCTGCTCCGTCATACGCGGAGGGGGCTGCCGTGACATCTGGGGACTCCGCCGTCTCCCGCCTCGCAACATTACACACAATTTACAGCTAAAGGTCATTATGTAGCCGTTAATCCACTTTTAATTGATATCAGCGCAAACAGCGCAAGCTCCCCCCGCCCCGGCCGCCCGACACATGACGCATTGCCAGCCAGCGGGAAATCCGTGCTCGGGGAGTTAAAAATAGGACGGGAGAACTTTTTGTCGCAGATTCCGAGATGAAAGCCGACGGCGGCGGCGAGGTTGTTTGCCCCGGAAAACATTGCCGATTTTGGAAACACATCCGCGCCTTCTGCCTCTTGATCACCGCCTTCAACGTGCTCCTTTTTTATTCGGCTGCTCGCTTTGTTGTCGCCACGCAAACAAGGCCAAAGCTGCATTGGGCCAAATCCCGGCGTAAGCGACCGCTTTTAACATGCCAGGCAAACATTTGCTTTGCAATGACACCATTGTGTGTCATTGCGTGTTTGTTGAAGAAGAATGGAGTCAAAAAGCAGAAAATTCAGAACAGGGTTTCATCATGAGATCATTCATATTGATTATTTATCGATAGAAGTACAGCATGCACACTGCGTCTGTGTGAGCGGAATTAAAAATGCTAAGCTAAGGTAGCGGGGCAAAGGCACAATGTCAGTGCACTGGGTT
>CAAKHF010003638.1:3271-17327 GCA_901007745.1 Hippocampus kuda
GGTCCAGATGAGGAAAACTGCAGATGAACAAGTGATTTTTTTTCCCTTGATTTTCACTTCCAAATGCATGTCATGCAAGACATATAATACTCCATCTGGGCGCAACAAAATAAATGTCAAACTATAAATGAAATCAATAAATGCCTCCTTCAAATAAAAGACCCTAAAAAAGGAAGATGAGTGTGACATGTAATTCCCTCAGTTCCTAGAAGGTATTGTTCATACGTGACATTAGAGTTAGTTGCTAACAAAAACAACAGCACCTACTTTGTTCTGTGCAGCTTGACTTGGTTCTTTCTCAATGATTTCTTTGTTTCGATCTCCGGTTTCACTCATTCAAAATGTTGACTTATTTTCATGGCTAAGCAGTGAATGAAAACACATTCGTGGTTGATTTTCGTACCCCTCAAAAACAGACAAATGATATATATTTATGTCAAATATCAATTATACCGGCATAGTCGTGAAAAACATGAAATAATTTGGGAGCAGAATTGACAAGAGTAAGTTGCCGGCGTGTCGGATAATGAAGGGGTGTAAAAATGGTTTGCCCCGTGCTCCTTTTGTGGCATGTTTTTGTGTTGCTGATTGACACGCCATTGACAGTCTGGATGGAATGGCAACGCAGGCCAATCGGCAGCATGTGCAGCCACCTTCGGTCATGCAAATTGGGCCCGGCCCGGCCGGCCGGCCCGTTGACTATGATTAATGAGCTCGGGCTGCCGCCTTTGTTTCCCGCACGCAGCCATTTAGGGGTGAAATACAATCCCAAAATATTATCAGTCCTCTATTAATCTGGTAAATTTGCTCAGGCCGAACAGCGTGCTCTTCCTGCGTCTCGCGAGCATTGGGCACAATTGCATTTAATCACTTGTCTTGCTAATTAGATTCATTAAAAGGATAATAAAATAAATGGAGGAGGCACAGTGGAAAGCTCAAGCGAAACACATGTCTTGTCTGCCGCGTTGTAAAATATGGATGTGGGATTTTCTGGGGCAGTCATGCTGTTCAGAGGGGATGAAGGCACGAATCTGATACCGTGCTAATACTACAGGCATTTCCTGACTCAGGCTTCCCTCGTGTTTAAACTGTGATTTTTAGAGCTGAGATTCCAGACTCCCTGAAGATTCCGAGAGCAATTTTGCGGTGCGGGGCCAGTGAAGTCACCGACTTCAGCGGCGGGTGAGGGGCGGTGGGGGTGAATAAAAGAAGAGGGAAGAAACATTATGACAGTAATGCTGACAATGGAGTGAAACCAAACACGCTCTTTGCATGGTAAGCGATGCCACTGGATGTGGAAAAGAGAGACAGGGGCTAATGGGCAAGACGTGGAAGATCTTACAATATTCCTCAGATGTGCGACGAGTCGAGGAAATTACACGAGCAAGCAAATCATCAATCATTATATCCATCAACTGGGGATGCTGTCAATTTCCCCGACATTTATTCTACTTCGGGTACGTAAGCGGCATTAGCGGCACCTTGCTTTGCACTACAATGGCAGCGAGAAGCGAGATCAGTGCAGCCTCTCTCTGATATCACAGGGAGACACCCTTTGTAAATTCACCTCCTACTGTGAGCAGGCTTCACAGCTGGTTAACGGCGCTCTGTGTACCACTGCCCTGCTTGCGCAGAGCCTCCCGACGACAGCTCCATTCACAGAGACAGACTCTGTCAAAAATAAATAAATAAATAAATTAGCAACATGACACGATTTCCCAAAAATGACAGTCTGTCAAAATGCTGAGTCTGGTTGGAAAGGCCACTTCAAACTGAGTACAGCGCACCAAGAATGTGGTCTTTTCTGGAGGAAATCCGTGGGGGACAGCAGGCCTTTTTGGGAATGTTTTGTGTAATTCCGCCTCTAGAAAACCTTGCCATAAAAACATTAAAATAAAAGTAAGAGTTTTTTGTTTCGTCTTCTTCTCAGGGAACCAGTCTTCTCTGGTTGGCAGTTTCATATATAGATATCCACCAATTACTGGTATAGGCTAAAAATCCGAGTTGTCAACAGGTCAAAATTACCATGATGGTTGAAATGCCTGACACTTTATTTATAAAGCACATTCCATACACAAGATAACTCAATGTGTTTCACACAACCAAAGACAAAATAACATTTAAAAGCTTTTAAAACCATTTCCAAACACAAAAGTTGACATTCAAAAACAAAGCACAGAAAACAAAACTAACTTTCCAAAATAACTAAAACGATGTACATTGACAGTAGGGCTGGGACAAAAAGTAGACAAAGTTGATCACAAAAAAATGATTGACGCAAATTATTTGGCTCCAAGGCATTGCCAACACCATTGTACGCCATACACACAGACGTTTCTCGGCTACAGAACTCAAAGGTACTTTATCTAAGGCACACATGACCTGATCACAGTCTACTAGTCTATTATTGTGTCTTGGTGGAAAGAATGATCCTGCAGCCAGTGAGATTTTCCATGTTGGGGGCACATCTCGTCCATCCTGATGCATCTCACTCATTTTTATCCGGGTTTGGTGCCGGGTAACTCTGGCAGTGACTTGGAATTGGGGTCTAGCATACCCATTGGGATGTTAGCGTTCATATTGCTCAGCTGCAAGGTAAGGTGTTTTTAATCTACCATCACTACTTAGAACGTAGTTAACCCAGCATCGCTAATTGGAAAGAACTACATTATTTAAAACGTGTGACACTTGTACATGGAAACTAATTTGTGTTAAACTGTAAGAATGCTAAACTTAGTTTAGCATAGCTTGATACACATCTGTTCTCTCTAGTCACGCTCAGTCACTGTCATACTTTTTATGACCCAGAAGTGTATTTTTTAGTTAAATATTGTATTTTATGTAATTATCATTTTACTTCTTTGTTAGTGTTACTCCTGACTCAAGGCTAAAGAAGAACAACATGACGTCAGCTACTCTTCCTGGGCAGCATTATTTGGTTGCAGCCTACAACAATGCCATGGAAACAAGAGTTCATAACGTTCATTTGGCTCACATAGCTTGAAAAAAAAGCTGCGCCAATTGCCCATCCTTGGTAAATTTTACAGAAACATGACCGTTTTCATGTCATCGTGATTGTGTAAATGCAGCCAGGATGCACCGACACAACATCATCTGTGCTCTGACCGCCTTTAAAGCCAACACAGTTCACTGACTCCCAACCCGGCCTCTGATTTTTATCTTTTAATGCCATCACATTACACTGATCCTTTTCTACCTATTACACACCCCTCCAGCAAACTCCCTACCCCCTTATCCTCTGATACCTAGCCCAGGCGCTCCTCCTGCCCCTGACCTTGGCCCTTTGAAGCAATCAGACCAGACTTCCTCAGACTTCTGATCTTATCTGGCGCTACCAATCCCACTACACAGCTTCCTTTTGTAGCCGAGCACGGCGCAGCGAGCCATTTCAGACGCGCAGTCTGTGCCGACGAACACGCGCCAGGGCCGAGACCTCGGCTCATCTCAGTCATCATACTACACTGCCCAACAACAATGGCCTTTATTTCCCGATGCCGCGCAGGTCATGATACAGGCTTGGGTGCTCATCAATACATTGTTCAATCACAATGGAGAGGTACCAGCAATAGTGTTGTCAAGGAAATGTTTTGACTTTATCGAATTGCGGTTCAATGAGACATTTACAATTGACAAGGGAGGCTCCTACATGCTCTGCATTAACTTTGCGAAATAAAAACACACAAAACCGGAAAAATATCCTGATCCTTTGTCACATCTCTGGCTTCATGTATCAAGAGAAAATTAATTAAAGCAGACTGCATTTTAGTTGCGCTAAGAGACTAATTACAATTACAATTAAAATGAAGCCTTTATAAAATACTGAACTTCAAGAGGAAGATTTGTCATATTTGATCTGAAGTTATACATTTTTTAAGTCGTTTTACTCTACATGCTTTTTTGTTACAGCTATTCCTCTCTCATTTACATATCCGTACCTGGCCCAAAGTCAGCTGGGATACGTTCCATCTTATCTGCAAACCTTAAAAGCAGTGTAAGAAACTGATTAATTTATGGCATGAATAGAGTGTGTGTGTGTGTGTGTGTGTGTGTGTATGTGTGCGCGCATACGTGTACTCCAATCACGCTTTCCGGGAGGCAGCCTGTCGTCACCAGAATCCTGCCCACGATGCCACAAAAAAAACAAAAGCCAATCACAAAGTAGTATACTCAGCTCTGGGGGAGGTCTAAACCAATCGGCGCACAGATCGCTCCCGGGTCATCACTTCAACTTCCAAGCGGGAAGTGGAAACGCTGTCGCAAGGGGTCCCAGATAAATGGTAAACAAACCCTTTTTACAGGCTTTTTAACATTCCGTTACCATACTTAACTACATCTAACGCACGGTCCGGATTCGGTAGCAGTTTAAAAACCCGAAATACGAAGTTGATTCGTTGCGTTTGTTCAAGCATAGGACGAAACACGACCAGCTATGATGACAATTTGTTTTGACAGTTTCGCTATCTGCTCCCTCTTATAACAATCTGCCAGCTACATTTTTAAAAGGATGTGTTTTTACAGACATATGAAGATGAAACTCTCCCGTGCGGAATACAAGGAGATAGTGAGATGGACAGAGCAACTGAGACCAACACGGCAGTGTATGAAGATGTTAAGGGAGAGATTTCCAAAGTAAGTCACCAGCCACCGTTGTATTTTATTGTGGCAGACACATGACACTGCGTTTGGACTTCTAGTACCATAATATGCATTTCTTGTCAATGAGAATGTGCGAGATGATAATTACATTCAAGGTTCGCCTTCATGAGCAATGATACAACCATAGTTTAATTTGTTGTGTGAACAAGCTAGTAACCCAATTGATTGGTCGATGAAATCAATCAATATTCACTATTGAACTGAAAAAAAGTGACCGTGCAACAGTTATTAATGCAGAAAACAAACAAACAAACAAACAAACAAAACCCTCACTGGGAAAGTTAATTTACCAGTACTGTTGTCTGCTATTACTACTATCCATCCATTTTGTAATCCGCTTATCCTCACAAGGGTCGCGGTCATGACGCAGCCTATCCCCGCTGTGTTCAGACATTAGCGAGGTACACCCTGAACTGGTTGCCGGTTTCAGGGTATTACTATACACTGCAGATCACATTGTTTAATTATTGTAATGTTGTACTGTATGGTAGTAGGTACTGTTAACCAGCGTGTTTTCAAGGAGTCCTTGGAGATTTGTCCCTGCAGTGGCCAATTAACTTGAATTGGTACATAAGTTGGAACATGCAATATATTACTGACATACTCTTAATGCAGTAGACCTGACAGATAGATGGATGGGTGCTTTATTAATCCCATGAGGGAAATTGGCAACTGAACTTAACTCCCGTATTGCCGATTTAAGTTTGTGGAGCATCATACTCATCCATTTTAAGCCTTTGTGAAACTTGTCATTCAGAGCATCATTTTTAGACTACTATATGTTAGAGCTATGTGATGTCCATTAAAAAAAATAAAAAATAATAATAAACTGTCAAAGGCTATTTTGCCTCACATCTCTCAGAATGAGACCTGAAATTAAATGGAAGTGACTTTTTTTTTTGACACCCTGCACAATATACAGCAGGGGAAATCACAAAATCACGTGTTTTGGAGGAGGAAAAGATCTAAAACATGCTGGCTAAGTGCCCTTGAGGACCGGAGTTGGTGACCCCTGGTATACTGTATAACGGCATTTTATTGTCTCCCATGAACTGCTTTGGTACAAACTGTCTTGCATCATTAACAGTTTTGTGCTGTTATTGAGTATGTATGGTCCAGTTTAATTTTGTGGTCATTAATTCCTCACCGGTCTTTGGAGTAATCCGCCGCTGTAAAAATTACCGGGTGTGTTTTGCCATGCAGTGCTTGCACCCCCACAAATCGAAGCAAGGTGTTAATGGTGGTGTTTGCCTTTCTCCTTGACACCAAGGGCCTTTTTTTTATTGAACGTAACACGTGTAATCCCCCGAAGGCTCCTGGGACAGCACAACTGCTGATCCCACTGAGGTCACTTACAAAGTCACTGCATTTGAAGCTTCCTATGCCTCCACTCGTGCCCTAATCACCAATCTGGAGGAAAGTAGCTGGTGCCCAAAGTGGAATGCTGGGTAGTCTGAACTCGACTTGAGTCCTGCAGTCAGTTACTATGAAGGAGTTAAAAGGAAAAAAAAAAATAATAATTACAGGGACAAAAGCTTAATGTGAGGGAATTAAGTATGTCCAAAAATGAATACCGGTATATACAATTACATCATTATATCATGATTTAAAGAAAAAAGTCTTCTTTTAACAGGGGACACTTTTGCTTCCCATACTAGAATAAAGTGTAATTGCACATCTGCTGCAGTAGATGGTAGTGGTGTTTTCATTGTCAGAGTGTGCAGAGGGAGTATTAGCTCTCCTGAAGAGGTGCACTTACTACAGTTCTATGGACAAATTATACTATTTATTGTCATGGCGGAGAATTGGGGCGGGGGGAATATTTTCTTATATAATGCATTATTATATACAGTATTAGACGATATATTTCTTCCTAGGGGGGTGGGCGTAACAAAAATAGTTGCCTTATAACATCATGTGATCAAACTGGAAAACAGATTGCCGGATTTCCCCTGTGTGCAGCCATACCTACGTAACTTTTGAAGACATCTCCTGTTCATGACTTTTTTTCTCATAATATGATGACTATTCTCCAATTATAAAAAAATGATGCAGATCATGACCCATATGCTTCGGCACGAACAGCGTATATTTTAGTTACCGTTGACCAACCTAACTTCAGCAGACCGTCCAAATGGCATTTTCTCCCCCCTCACGATGAAAATGGTACTGGTGAGTGTAATAATTGAAGGAAAACACAGGAGCCATTTTCATTCCAATAATTCTGCACAATCTCAGCCTCTCGGAGGTGCCCGCTTTTCTGTTTAGTCTTGCCGGCTATTGTTATTATTTCGTTCAGCATAAGCAATCTTGGTGAGGCCCGTGCTCTTTAAAATGCCCGAGTCTCCTCACTGGGCCTGACAGGCAGGCGCGGCAGCGGTGTTTTCACAGCCTGTAGAATTATTCTGCTTGTCCAATCAGCTGAGCTGGACTCTGGAGGGTTAGTGATTGGACTGGCAGGAAATCAGGCTCTTAAGACATAACGTATCGACTAGGCCATCCATCATCTCTTAGCATGCACCAGGGTACACCAGTCATACCCCCCCACCCTCCCCCCAGTCCCTTCAGACTGCGCGGGAGCCCTGCCACTGCGTAAACATAGGCCGAGGTGGCCATGGCTGGAGAATTGGAGTGGGTTCACCCGAACACTGTGGGAAGACTATTTCTTTATTCGTTCAAAATTGTCTGGATAGCCTTAGTACAAAACTAACGTGTTTTTGTGGAAGGGAGCCAGACAATATTCTTTTATATGTGTGTATCAAATAAACCATAATAGTGATGCGCCTATTAAATCGGATGATGGGAGACAGCCCTGGCAATTTTTTTCAAGGGCTGTGAAATAACTTTTATCATTGTAGACTTTTTCTATTGCTAATACAGTGACCGGCATGTTGGTATCAACCCAATTTAGGAAACATTCCAACTTTCTTTTCATTTTCTGATTGTTCTTTTCAATTAATTTTCACAATATTATTACTTTCATTTTTCCAAATATTGTTAAAATTAAAAAAAAAAAATTTAAGCGGGGTAATATCCCGATTCGTCACGACGCCAACTTTAGTCTTGTAAAATGTCATTGTTACGCTCTCACATATGCCTAAATGGAACATATTTAATCCCCATTACAGACTTTCCATCTATGACACGTCACAACTTTATTGGAGTTCACTGACATTTGCACTTGAATACAAATGACAATGATTCTTCTTGAGTGTCACAGTAAAAGCAAATAAGAGTCAAACACTCACTCAATATGATTGTTGAATTTGATGTGAAACAATAGCATTGAATAATTTATTGGGCCAGCATCATTTTAGAATCACAGCAAATGGGGGACAATTCAAACACGGGGACAAAGTGAAAGTCAATTTCAAGCTGATTTCCACGGGGGTGTCTCTCATTTTGCCTGTCTGACCATCAGTCCAGTGGGAGGAGAGTGGGAGGGTCCCACAGACGGACTAGAAAGAGACCCCCTCATCTGTAACGGCCTGCATAACACAGATGTTGGGAGTCATCTGTCACCCTGGCCTCTCTTTCCGGGTTTGGGCTGCTCCCGGAGAGGTTTGGGAGTTGGAGGTTGGTGAATCATTGGACACGGTACTGTCACTTTCTTACCCCGGTTCACAATGGAGGTGCATGCTATTATCAACCCTGAATAAGAACAACAAGCCTCAAGCACCTATACCCATTGTAAGGACAGACATGCCACTTGACTCTTATTTCGATTCAAAATGAATTGAAGGTTTTCGTTCCCCTGCAGAATTTGTATGATCTCACCTGGCTTACGTCGATTTTTGTCCAAAATATTCCTGAAGTTACTCAAAGCTTCTGAATTGTGCATTGCTTTGACTGTGAGTCTAAGCAATACTAGAAATAAATGGATGGGATTACCAAAGACTGAAATTGACCTTGTGCGCCGCCCCACGGTTTTTGCGGTGTGACCGTGATGTTGATTGGTCTGTATCTGCAAGGTTTCATGAAGCCAACGCACGCTTCGGACAAAAGACTTCAATGCGTATTTGTTTGTAACAGAGAACATGTGGTGTCCTGCCCAAGTAGAGGACGTGCCGCAAAGGTGGGGCACCAGCGTAGGCAGACGTGTGACATCAGTCACATTAGGTCCTTCTCCTGCTATACATTAGAATTGGAAATGATGGGCTGGTCTCTGAGGTCTTGCCTAACTTCCCCTGGGCCTACAGGGAGGTGGGAGAGGGAGGGGGGGGCCCCCAGTTCATACACCCTTTGTCCCCTTAAGTATAAGTAGTGAGGGGAGGTGAGTCCTCTCTGTCCTTCTGTGGTCTATTATGAATAGATGTGGATGTAATGATTAGCCCCACCCCTTTTTTCCCCTTATGTAAAACGCCATTCAGCCCACTCATCATATGTCGTCCCGAAAGGAAGCGCAGACATTTTTTTTTTCCTCTTCACTATTTCTTTTACACTTATATATACACACACACACATACACATTGCTCCCCTGCGAGGAGTCGCCCCACCCCGCCGTACGTTCTTTTGGAATTGGGCCCTAATGTGCCGTTTTCATTGGCACCGAGGCGGGCCACAATATGGCGCAGCGGATCGCTGTGGGAATATGAATGTTGATTAAGCATGCGCTCAGCCTTTTGAAATTCACCGAGAAGTGTCAGAATAATGGATGTTGAGCAAATGTCAAGCATTTGTTAATTTCTCTGTTATTGGTGGGGGTTTATCCAGCGTGATCTTTGGAGGCAAAAGCAAAGGGCAGGCTTGTTGTGGCATGTGCCATTGATATGGTGATTTCCTCACTCCAGACACTTTGTTTTTGATGGTAATATCTCAGCTCAAGACGAAGCCGAGGGACTTGCTCATTGATTATTTATTGTGCCTTCAGTGTGTTTTTTTTTCTTCTTTACTCACTGGTTAAAACATTGCCTTTTACACATCTACCTTTGACTTGTCGATTTAAAATAATAGGCAGATTCTCTTCAGAATGATTTTCGTCAACGAAGGCTGTGTCGATACCCGACGAGTAAGAAAAATTAAAATCAGAAGCATGAATGGCATCATGCAAAAGCCATTTTGTATGCACACTTTGCATCCCCGGCACATTTTGCTGACGTGACAAACATATGTACTTAATGATCCGGATGGGAGCAGAATTTAAGATCTTCTTTGACAAGTAGAGCACTTAAATTCAAAGAAAACAGATCTTTTTGTGTTGTAAAAAATAAATACTTTTTGTGATGGAATTTGATTAAAAACTGAACTCGCAAGCAATTTACCTGATCACCATCAAATTTGAACCTGGCTTGCCGCTTAATATTATTGAGACCATATTGTCATGAGCAGCCAGGACAATGACATGTTTAGAAGCTTTCTCCAATGCATTTTTTTGTTTTTAAACAGAGGGGAGCAACGGTGAACAAGGAGAAGCTGTGCTGAGTTTACAACATTTATGTCAGACTGAGGAATTCATGAATAATAGATGCAATCAATTACTCGATGAGGAAGAAAAGCAATGACGACTTCCTCTTCATATCGGGGATGTTGTCCAAGTACATTCGACAGACTGCGTTGCCTTTTCAACTCATTGAGCTAAAAACACCGATGTAAGCAGCTCAGCTATAGTTGGCCTTGTAACCGTTTATAAGGACACGGTTTAGGGTAGAAACTGTCTTTGTGGAGTCATTGCACCAAATAAAACACGCAGGAAATACGTGTTGATGAAAATAACCTTTCGACTAGGTGAGACAACGCTAGCGATTGCATAAGCATTGTCCTTCACCATCGAGGGGCATTCAAACACACTTCAGGTAGCTGTGCGAGTATTTATCTGAAGCTGCACGACAGCTACATTTGTATGTTTCTATCCCATCCGTTTCAAATGCTAGCGCGTGCATACTGTACATTAACACAGAAGGAGGAAAAAAAGTACCGTTGTTCTCGAAACGCTGTGCTGAGAAACAGATGTGAGCGTTTGGCCTATCAGCGTGCGTAATTAGCAGCTTTCGCGTATCTAGCTGTCGACGCGTAGAAGAGCGAACGTTGTCGTCATGGCCGCATGCTTTTAACTTTAACTGATGTCAATATCAAGTACAACTAAAAAAAATTAAGCAACCTTTTCTTTCTTCCCACAATCATCAGTGAAGGGAGATAAGTCAGAGATGTTCTGTATCCAAATTACCGGTAGCCAGTTTCATGCCCCGAAGTGTCTCACCACGCAACACCTCGCACGCATGCAGATCTACCAAATGCTAAGCGCCGCCACGGCATATGATACCAATGTCATTAGCCAGGTGGCTTTCATTACCTAAATTGCTGCCGCTGTTTATAATTAATTATTTGTCAATTGGCATCGGAGAATTTAATTGATATTCTTAGCTGGAGGGTCCGATGCTGTGTTTTATTCAGCGCACATTATAAAAATAAAAAATAAATGCAGTTCTGCGCTCGCAACTAGAATTCGTCACTTTCCCCAAGCAGCGGATAGCCAAACTTAACCGAGCCGAAAGCGCAAAGCAGCGGAATGAGAAACTAGAATGTGCTAATTATTTTTAATCTCATCGACGTGTTTGACTATTTTGGGGCGCCACAGTGCATATTACTGCCCCCATCTTCCATTGTAGGGGGGGGGGAGATAATGAGGTTGAAAGGGAACAATTCCTCAGCCACTCTAGTGTTTCCCAGCCTTCTGTTTTTTCGTGTTCTAAATGACATTTAAGAAGTAGAGCATGAGGAAGGGGGTGGGGTGCTGGAATTGAATCTTTGTTCCAACAAAAGTCAATTAAAATATGCTTAATGTCCAAATGGCCATTGTTTGATTGAATACAAAACCAAGAATCTTGCTTTTAATGGGGTAGATGGACAGTAGTCAATAGTCAATAGACAATAGTCTCCAAATAGTAACATGCTGATTTGAAGTATAATTTGATTGTCATCATGCTCGGGATGGAAATATGACAGATTAAAAAAATAATAATAATAATAATTTGAATCACGCCCCAAGATCCTTCATTGAGTCTTTTATCGGGACTGTATATTTTCTCCAAAATGTTGTCAAACGTCCTACCCCAGGTGCTGCATTGCATCACAGGACAAGTCGGAGCATCAGTTAAGCCGGAATTGCTACTGCGAGGCAGGCTCGGTCTCAGGCGGGGGCTTGCTCATTGCCTCACATTTTAATATCTCGCAAGCATATAGTTCCCAGGGGGAGACCAACTTACTGATACATTAATTTGAAAGTAACTCGCTTCTAATGCACTCGCGAATGGGAAAAGTGGTATTTCACTGTAAAACTGACGCCGTTAAACCGCTCTTGGGTTTGGGTCCACATCTTGGCAGTCATCTCTCATAATGCCCTGTTTTATTAATATCGTTTCAAAATAGAACATCAACCAAGTCTGTTTGTTGTTCACTTTTTTTTTTTTTTTTTTTGGTGGCGTTTTGATAAGGGCTCAAAATGGCCCGACTCAAGAAATAAAAACAAAAGCTCCCAAAGATCTTAGGGGTTTTTGAAGCCGATCTATTTTCTTAGATATTAAGAGCAGTTTATGTCCCTTTAAAGTTAACAGGGTATAGATTTAGCAATTAGACTGTAATCATGCTCATTATGGAGTAATCCATTTAAAACCTAACAGATGTCTGTTCCAGCAGGAGGGATCGTGACGGTCCCATGCCAACCATCAGGCTGTAATGTTGTTGAAATGCTCAGGTGCAAGGTTGAAGTGTGGAAGACATTTTTTCCACCCCTCCCTTAAGTGTCCACATGTTGACAGTTGACCATTTAATGGTCCCCCCACCCCTCTTAATTGCGGCGGCCTCCTTCGTCCCCAAGCATCATTGTAAATTGATGCTGAAGCAGAAGTGTTTTTTTTTTTTTTGGGTCGCTGTTGTTCTCAGAGTTGCTTTCATTTTGTCTATTACTTGAAACCTGTGTAGCTTTATTTTTGGACAATGTCGCCTCTGTAATGAGTTATCACTGTTGGAATCTTCAATTTATTTATGACTTGCAACTGAACTTCAAGCTAACTTGACATTTTGTCCATTCCGTGCTTTGTACGTATATGTTTTATTCAGATAAAGACATTGCTAAGGTTTGACGAGATGCAACTAAGGGCAGTGTGCAAGGTTGTGCAGCTACTTTTCATGCATAGTCAACCTTTGGTGCGTTTTACTGCCAAGAATACAATGTTTTTGGAAAAATGTGTTTTTTTTTTTTTTTTTTTTTTTTTTTTTGCAGGCATGAAATGAGATGGCTGTTACCAGCTGTGTTTTACAATAACACTTAACTATTCTGTATTTATAATTTCATATCCTGTATACTAAGCGTGGAACAAAAAATGGGTTGAGTCGGAAAATCGGTTCTGACTTAAAAGGTACGAGTGAATCAATCAAATCGTTCCACTTTGAAATATATCGAGATACGTATCATCTTTTAGTTGAGAGATGTCTTCGAAAGAAATTGCGCTTTTAAAGAGCTGTCAAGTTCAGTCATGCATGTAAAATGCCAACAAGAACCTCATTGCATCATACCCTCTCCAACGGAGTCTCACGATATCGAATCACAATCCAGCTCAATCTAACCGAATCATTCCATTTTAAAATCGAACTGTCCTGGAATTGTTTCGCACTCTATGAGTAATAAAGCTTCTTTTATTGTAGAGACCTCTAGTATAAACCGATGGATGCAAAGTGAAGCATGGAGAGTCTCTGTTGCCGAGTTTTTTTTACACTTTTTGTGGAGGTGTGACGATGAATCGACCACACTCAATCGATTATCAAATACATGGATAATTCATTTTTTTTAGTTTGAAGAACATTCCTAAATTTTTCTGGGTTGCAACGTGGTGTTCTGTTCTGTACAAGCAGGGGGATATTGAAGGCAGTCCCTCTCGCTGCTGCTTGTTTCCCCACGTTGGTTGTCTTTGCCAGGTGTTTGACATTGACCGGGGGCCGGGGATGAATGTAGCTTATGGCAAGCTTTTTGGAATGAACGGACTCCTGGGAGCCACTGTGCTTCCTGCAGTGCGAGTTTCCATTTTCAAAGCCCGCCAGTTTGGCCTGCCATCCTTTGGGGGATGAGGGGCGGGGGAGCGGGGGTGGTTAGTGGTTTCATCGTCACGCAGTGAGTTCCACATGCCAGTCCGAAAAGTGAGCCCATATCATGACCATTCTACCATTGTCTGTAAATTGCCACACCCCCCACCCGCACCCAAATGTCATTAAATTCCACTAGATTAATCAAAGTGTTGCGACGGTATGTATGAAAGTGACATCAAACTCCTCACTCAAGCTCCTGATGTCTTCTCTGTCAGAGGTGATCATCTGGAACAACTTTGCCACACTCGTTTTCATGTTCTTTTCGATTACGGGGCATCTGGGCCGTGCTTTGATGCTTACC
>CAAKHF010003645.1:7774-19137 GCA_901007745.1 Hippocampus kuda
TTAGAGACACCAAATAAAAACAGGATGGAGAGAGGTGTGTGTGTGTGTGTGTGTGTGTGTGTGTGTGTGTGTGTGTGTGTGTGTGTGTGTGTGTGTGTGTGTGTGTGTGTGTGTGCGCGTGCGTGTTCAAATATAATAATAATAATAATACATTTTATTTATAAGCATCTTTCAAGACACCCAATATGTTTACAATATGTGTTTTAATAAATTTAAGTGTGGTTCATGGGTATGTGAGGGGTGTCTTGTTTCATGTGGATTTTCATCTCCTGCTTTTGGGTCTGGAATGTATCCACCACCGTAAAGGTGCCTTCCTGTCAACAAATAAATTGAAAATACAGTGGTACCTCTACCTACGAAATGAATTGGTTCTGGAAGAAATTTCTGAACTAGAAAATGTTGTAAGTAGAGACGCATTTTCCATGTAAATGCCCTAATCCGTTCCAAGACCCCAAAATTCAGATATAAATGTTTTCGAAAGCATAAAAATGCATCAAAATATGTCACAAATACATGTTACAATTAGATTATTGCACAATAAATGAGAGTTGTGCATAATGTAAAAAAAACAAAGAATAAAGAATGAAAATAATGGTCATTTAACTTTTAACAGCGTCCTCATCATTTTTTTGCCCTCTTTAGTTCATGTTCTCTCTCAGAAGTGGTTTTTGCCTGGCGTTTTGTCAAGAACTGATCCAAGGATGTTTGCTTTTGTCAGCTTTTAACAATCCTTCGAAAATGTCCAAGGCAAACATCAGCAAAGTGAGCGATCACCCGACTGGTGAAAACATTTTCTGGGTCATTCACATTTACAAAAAATTATCGGAACACCGCATGGACCTTAACCAATGGGATGCCTGGATGATGCGCGGTAATAGCCAATGGCAGAGCAGTTATAAGTACGTTGCGTTCAGGAAACTCAGAGCTGCAAGAAGCAACCTTTCGTATCTTGAAATGTTTTTTGTAACAAGAGGCAATATGAAGCGTTTCGGAACTTGAAGATTTCGTATGAAGTGACATTCGTAAGTAGAGGAACTGCTGTTAAATTGAAAACTATAGTTCTTAAAAGCTAACGCCTGCATTGCCAACTCTCCAATGGTCACCTTTAAACCACTGAGTGCTGACATTTGATCAAAGTGGCTCTATGTCTTCTGAAATGAGCACTGAATGAAAGTCCTTCCTTGTTCCGCAGGCGTGATTGTGTCCACGCCGACAGGCAGCACAGCATATGCAGTGGCCGCCGGAGCCTCCATGATCCACCCCAACGTGCCGGCTATCATGATCACTCCCATCTGCCCCCACTCCCTCTCTTTCAGACCCATCATGGTGCCAGCCGGAGTGGAGTTGAAGGTACATACACACTAGACTCAAGCCAATTGCTAGGGTTTTTTTTTTTTTCGTTCGGTTTTTAAAGTGAACATTAGAACACTAGATTGTTCAACATTTTTTAATATGACTCCAAAACAACATGCCACATACCAGCAAAAGTACAGCTACTCACTCATGTTCATACGAAAGGACAATTTTGAACCCAACAAGTAGAAAGGCCAGAGCTGAGATTTGACCCTCAAAACCGTGAGGCAGACATGTTGACTCCTTGCACTCATCCTGATTTTTACCAAATTCCCCAAAAAAAAAAAAAAAATTTTGTGATACGTATTGACATTCTTGATGTTAACATGAGTTTGTGTGACATAAGGTGTAATCATTCAAAGGGGGAAAAAAAAGAAATTCAGTGTGTCATGAATTTAGTTGGACTCTGAAATAAACTACGCCAGTATATTCTGTGCCTCTTCATTCATTCCCTCGTAAATGAGGCAGAGATGCTCACCACTCACACCGCGCTGCTTGCTATGCTGTTTGACATCGGAAGGATTGTTTCCCAACTCTTCTCATGGCACACCACCAAAAGGAAAATGTCACAATTGTACTGTATTGCATACATGTCATCTCGATTTCATGATAAATGTACTCAGTGTGAAATCTGGACTTCTTGCATTGAACACGACACTATTATTCTATTGTTTAAATTTGGTTTGCACTGAAAGCTGGCTAACCGCAATGATTATTTCCTCCTCATGTGTTTGTCCATTTTTTTTTACCTGACATATATGTGATGAAGTAGCACATTCTCAAATCTGCTCAGTGTAGCAGATTTGCCCCTACCTACAGAGACTCTATTGGCATACCGTATTTTCGGCACTATAATGCGCACCGAAAAGCATTCAGTTTTCTCAAAAGCTGTCAGTGCGCCTTATAATCTGTTGCACCTTATATACGGATCAATATTCTGATTTCTTGGACGCAGTATTTTAATGTTCTGTAAAGCGCTTTGTGAAAGCTGCAGCGGTTGTAAAGGCTCTTATCTAAATAAAGCTGTATTGTATTGTATTCCCTTTAGTGTAGGTCCATTTAGTGGATGCCTAACACCACTATTGTAGCTTCTATTCTATGCGCCTTATAACGCGCTGCGCCCTATATATGAAAACAGTTTTATAATGGGCCATTCATTGACGCCGCCCATTATAATCCGAATCGTCTTATAGTGCGGAAAATACGGTAATATCTCTGCTTATGTGGCAGAAGAACTGTTGTACACCATTAACTTTTAGTGGTCACGTGTCTCCTCTCCTAGATAATGCTGTCACGTGATGCCAGAAACACGGCATGGGTGTCATTCGACGGAAGACGCCGTCAGGAGATCGGTCACGGAGACAGGTTGGTCCAAACACAGACACGATTCGGGATCGGATGTAGGAACTTGCTCTGCACTCAATGCGGTTTTTGTGGAATCTAATCTTAGACTTGAAAGAGTGGCACCTCTTCTTTTATGTAACACCTACGACGTCAGTTAGCTGCCAGCCGCTTTCACTGAACGATCAGTGTAGAAATCCCCAGTGTTGCTTCACAAGGAACTCGGGGCAGGCTCACATGAGCTCAGGCATCTCTTTGTCTTTCTCTTTGTTGCAGTATTTCCATCACAACTTCCTGCTTCCCCGTTCCTTGTATCTGCTTCCGTAACCCGGTCAACGACTGGTTCGAGAGCCTAGCCCAGTGTTTACACTGGAACGTGAGGAAGAAGCAGAATCACCTCAGCTCAGAGGACGATGAGTTCTGAGACCCAGTTTTTTCTTTAACAGTCACCTTGATCTTGGGTAACGTTCCCTTTTTGTAACTGTAGTAGTTCTCCACCAGCACCAGTTTTGTATCACTTTAAAATGGGACGACAGAATTTTGAGAAATGCAAAGCTGTTCAATTCTAAAGAGGATTTTTAGAGTGGACTCGAATGGCTCCCTGTTGGCGCGGGTCATCCCTTTTTTTTTTTGTCTCAAGGCATCAAATTCAGATGTAGGGGATGTTCTTGTGCTAATGTGCTCAACTTCAAAGGTTATAATAATACCTCTCCGAATGTGTGTTTTCCGATTTTTTAAAATACATTCTTTCATTCTTTCTCTGTGAAAGTTTTGCACTTTAGTGGCCAAATCTCATGTTGTCACATCTTTATGAATTTGATGTGTTAGAACATGAGCCAAAATTGCAAACTGTGCCTTACATTGACCATTAACAATTGAATGTGTGAGAACAAAACTTTTCCAGGTTTATACCATAACTTTTTTTTTGGTTAAAAACAATCACACCAATCTATTGTCTCAGTAGCCATTCACTAATGTAGTTTGTTGCTTATTGTGCACATCACATGCAGCCTGTTTTTTGTTTTAGTTTGGGGGTTTTTACGATAAATACAGTCAGGTTTTTTTGGGGGGGGGGGTTTACGATAAATACAGTCAGTTTTTTTTTGTTTGTTTGTTTTTTTGATTTTTTTCTAGACGTGTAAGCCATCATGAAAGCAGCCATGTGGCCTAACCTATATCTTGTCACCGAGGCACCATTCCATGTGAATGTTGCATTGGAATGAAAAGACGAGCAAAGAGGACCAACTGAGCTCTTAAACTCAGAAGTACGTACTGTATATATGTGCCGCTTTAATAAGATGTATTTTGTCAAATGTTTTTATTCACTTGTTTACAATGTATCAAAGGGGAAAATAAATCTTTTTGGTACTTTTGTGCTACATTGTTTATTAAGTGGTTTTATCTCAAACTTAGCAGCATTTTTGTTCCTTTTTTTTTCCAGAACAAAGAAAAAAACCGACCAAATTCTAGGAAATCACAATATCTCGTCACTGCTGATATTTTAAGAACTGGCCCAAGGACAAGTTATGTTGTCCTTTGGGGGCTACTTGGTTCCCACAGGGCACAGTGTTGGTGACCCGTGGTCTAGGTAGGGAGCTGTTGGTTCTCCACCTGAAAACTATAATTCAACAAGATCCTCCAGAGCTTGTTACAAAAGTTGAAAATAAATATATTTTAAACATATTCTGTTGCCAAAATGGCATAAGACATTGGTTCATTCCATTTGTAGGGCCGCGTATGGTCCCGTCATTAATGGTCAACCATCAGGGTTAAGATTACATCTCAAGGAAAACACAAACATTGACCCGGCTACTGGTGGAACCTGTGTAGTGAAATGAATTCCCCTCAAACTTCCCTCAAGGAAGCATTGAATGCATTTAAAAACAAATAGGTGTGGCGGTAGCTCCTAATGTACTGTATGTGTCCAAGAAATGTTTTTTGTTTTTTTTTTTAGTTTCACCTTTTACAAATTGCATTCCTTTGTTAGGTGTCTCTTGTTTTATGTGGAACACTCCTCGATGAGCAGCTGCATGCAGCTACACCCTTGAGCAGTATACAACGTAGCTGCCATTTGGCAAGATAGCTAATTAAGATGTCTGTGTGAACGTCACTATTAAAAACAAAAGATGAAAAAGAAAAACTTTTTTTTTTAAATCCAACACATTTCAATGGTCTACATTAACACAGGTGTCAAAGTCAAGTCCCGGGGGCCAGATCTGGACCGCCACATCATTTTATGTGTCCCGCGAAAGCAAATCAAGCATGTCAAATTCCATGATGCTTGCTAAAGTCTGAACCAAAATTTCAAATTGTCATATGTAATCCACAATAACAGTCATTATTTTTAACTTCTGATTTTAAAACTAGTTTACATGGAAAATGAGTCTCGAGATATGCCTCAATTACTACTTTCCTATCAACCATTGTATGACACATTTGACTAAGTAATAGGGTTACTTCAGACACTATCATATTTAAAACACATATTGCCAAGCCTTTGTCTTTATGTGGGCGCTCACTGTACATAATGTTGAACAGTTAGCCTAACAGCTAATGAGCTGTTAACTTTCACCACTGCCAATAGCGATCCAGACGTTTCTCTGCGTCAACTTAAACTATGTCCCTGCTGTCTCCACCGTCAACCCCACAACGACCCTCGCTTGTCGATTGCTGTCAAGCTATCAGTTGGTGGTCAACGCTAGCTACTTCTTAGCTAATATAACAACCCGACATTATAATTACCCCCATGAGGTACTGTTAAGCCTACTTGGGTCCCTGGAAAGGGGATTAATACACTAACAATTACGGATATTGGTCTTTCAGGTGAAATTTCAGGATGGAACTCGAATGCATAAATTCAGTAGCAGTATTTGGCATGTGCAACATTTGTAGCCTCACAGAGCTCAGTTGCTGGAGGACAGGGCCCCGTAAGGTAGGCATTCAGCTCCTTGATACAGAACAGAAAGTTGTAAAATGTACTGAAATACTGAAAGGTTTCATATGTGTCTTCAAAAGTTTAGGGAAGGTTCAAGTAAGTTAACATGCAAGAGCTGGAATGCATTTTTGTGAATTTACATTAAATGTTTGTAAAGCACTTGATTTTACACATGGAGCTGTTGTGAAAGCATTATATAAATAAAGATGTATTTTAGGTTTATTCTAAAATTTCACAGAGGCCAAATCCATTTTTTTCTGCGTAGTTCATTTTTATTATTATTATTATTATTGTCATCATTTTTGTTGTTGCAATACCCTGTTCTGCAGGTCGAAACAGACGCTTTGTTGAGTTTGCAAAGAAACAGCAGGGTGAAAAAGTTATAACACAGTGACACACACACAGTGACACACACACAGTGACGCTGCTGACTTGGCTCTCACTCAAGTTTTTGTACCTTTGATTATTTTATTTTGTGTCATTGAACAGATGACTTCCCCTAACTTGAAGAACGATTCTCACCATCAGCCTGTGAAACCCTTGGCCAGCGAATAAAGACACCCTGAGTAACTTGTGTGTCCAGTTTGCGGTTCACGCACGGTTGAAACGCTCACTTCGACAATAACAAACACATGGAAGACGCCATCTTCCTTTTCATGTGTGTCGCTCAAGTTCTCAAGGTGTCTGGGCAGCACATGAACATGTTAAAGCAACATCCATCCATTTTTTTACTGATTGGCCTTTTGAGAGTCACAGGTGAGCTGAACCCTATTCAATGAAAGAAAAAAAAAGGATCTTGTTTTCTTTTTCATATCACAATGTATTAAGCCAACATTTGTAATTTGATTATTTTTGAGAACACGTGAAAATTACATCCGTTTACCACATTTTAATCACATGCAACCGACATGTTCAATTAAGTAAGTACTGTAGAGGATTTTTTTTTCTGTGCACCAACTGAATCGGAGAGGCGGGGCTTGCCCTAAATTATTATGAGAGTTGTTTTTATTTTATTTATTTATTACCTTGTAAAAACTGACAAATATAAAATGATTAACTTGTTGATTATTTTATCTTGGACATGTTTTTTTTAGGTTGTTCTTTACATTTTGTAACATAATCAATGTCATGTTTTCGAAGAGCTGGCGCCATGATTAAAATGCTTTTGTTGTCGTTCAGGACGCTTGATTTTTTTTTTCCACGCTCCAACAAGCATGTCACAGTCATGTTATTAAAACACCAAGAAGTCGTTTTAAATTGCGGGTGGAAATGCGTGCATTGGGGATGCATCCCTCTCCCTACCTTGTGTTTTTCCTTTCTGAAGTCTGACTGCAAATTTCCCCATTGCGGGACAAATAAAGGATACCTTATCTTATCTTATTCCCACCCGCAATTTAAAGCGTCTTTGTGACACGCTAGGCGCATCTCAAACTAGCCACGAATGAGGTCGTCGTACTGAGCCAGCAGGTTCTTCTCGTTTTCAAGTTGATCACGAGTCGAACTCGAACAATGACCTTCCGCACATTACCAGGAACCGGAGCGGCTCGAATTTGTTGTCTTTCAGAGTACATGCGCACGACTGTAGGGAGGGAGCACAGACACAAACACGCACACAAAAGCACGGATGCTTTGTCCATTTTCCGTGCAGTTTATGATGGGTGAGCTCCGCAGATGCTCTTTCTTTCGTCTGTAGATGGCGACGGTTTCTACAGTTTTCCATGGGGAAAGACGCTGTTTTTGTCATTGGGTTCAGTTTAAAAAAAAAAAACTTGGAAGGCATATACTATATGACTTGCGCCACAAAATTTCCACAACATCAAAATGGGGGTTGAGTTTTTCCCAGTTTTCAAATGAGAACCAGTTAGGAAAACATGAAGTAATTACGGTTTATAATATACAACGCTGGCATTTCATCCGATGTCACACTGGATTTTGCAACTAATAAAAAAGGACAAAATTATCTCTGCTCTCCACTTTCATAACTTTAATTTTACTTTATTGAGCATTGCCAAGTCAAGTATTTGATTAACTAAACAGATAATTCAAGAATTGCAAAAAATATATAAAAATAACTGGCAAATCGTAAAAACTAAACAAGACCTGAAATGTTCCAACAACAATCGGAAGACCCAATTTTACACACTCAAACAATATCGGATATGGAATTTGCTGGAAAAAATCAGACTCATCAAGAAGTTATGGCATACGGAAACGGATTTGCCACAGGAGCATTTTCATTTGGCCCATTTATGAATGCCCTCAATTGTTGCCAGCCGACCGCAGGGCGCACATAGGCGAACAACATTTCGCACTCACAATCGCACCTTGGGACAATTTAGAGTGTACCATTAACCTGACATGAATGTTTTTGGAATGTGGGAGGAACCGGAGTACCCGGGGAAAAACCACGCAGAGCCGGAATCAAACCCTGCATCTCTAAACTGCAAGGCGGATGTGCTCACCTGCTGCTTAAATGAATCTCATTTATTAATAATAGCTTAGTGTAGCTGATAGTGTAGTGGTACACGCCTGGCTTTTGTTCGGGTAGCCTGGGATCGGTTCCCACTCAGTGACGGTGTGGACGTGGGTGAGAATGGTTGTTCGTCTCTCCACGTGCCCTGCGACTGGCTGGCGACCAGTTCAGGTTGTCGTCCCGCTTCTGCTCGAAGTCAACTGTCATAGGCTGCAGCACGCCCGCGATCCTCGTGAGGATAAGAAGATTAGAAAATGGAAATGCGTCAACTTTGTGTGTGCTTTATGAAATTAAGTCCACTCGCGGGAATTGCTGAAGATGACCCAGCTTGGTCAAGTTTACTCACTCCAGAACTATACGACTTTATTAAGAAAATAAAACATATTGTTGGTGAAGCCATGTCTGTCAAAAGAATCTCCACCACAAAAAAAAGGTGAGTATTACATCAATTCAATTTATAAAATATAATTCTCAGTTAATTATTTTCGTAATTCCTTTTGAAATTAAAACAGGCAAGGTTGTCGGACGAGTTTTATTTTGAAGGCAAGCCACTGTGGCTTCAACACATGAGCTTGACGCAGTTAGCTGCCACGTCCAAAAGTCAGGAGCGCTGATAAGAGTCTCTCTGGCAGATTACAAAAACTTTGCCTCCATTAAGTATTGCCTCACACGATTCCCTCTCATGGCTTGAATGCTGATTTGTCAGCTCGGCTGGCCTTTAACCTTCGCACCTTTGCTCCCCACGTTGCCGCGAGCAGCAGCTTGCTAACGTCAACGTGCAACTTCCTGCTTCTGTTGCGGTTCCGATTGTGTTGCTGGTCCGTTGGGTGAACACCATCACGGAGAGGTTCGTGTTCGTGGTCAGGTACTGTTCTTTCCTTCTTATTTCACAACGTGCATGTTGTGCCTTGTGTCCACCTGAGGTTATTGGCCTCGGTGCACTCCGAACTCAGTTGGCTTGCACTCAAATTTTGCAATGGTTAGACTGCAGCATCTATCGTGTTGTAATGAATGAGCAGGGTCGAAGAACAGTAAATGTGGCAAAGCAGAACCTTTATGGCCATAAAATTATATTATATTATCATGTATTTGGTACATGAAGAGACGTGATATAGATGTAGTAATGTCACATCAAAGAGCTGCGCTTTATGCTGCTCCGTTTATCGAGGGGCATGCCGCCCCCACGCGTTCGTTTATTAAAACACGCTTAAACCAAGAGCTGAGAGGTCAGGCTGCGAAGTGTATCAGCATCCCAATATAAACAGTTCACACCAACCGCGATCCATTTATTTAGTTTTTTTTTTTTTACGTAATCGAAATAAGAAAAACAGTACAATAAAACACAACTATGCATAGAACAAAAAAAATACCATTCCAAATATCCGGTCGTAAAACCAAATTTCTAGGAATGTACAAAGTTTTGTCTACCTTGTATTGCAGTCTAATGTGCAAATGTAGTTTCCATCCATGCTTCTGGCTCAAGCTGTGCCACAAATGGCAAAATGTGTGGAGGATACTCCGTCTACACCATTGTTAAGACAGTTACATTAATCTTAATATATTGTTCATACAATGTACGTGTAGCGAACTAATATTCTCTTGCGCCATGCATTACAGTTGACCAGCCTGTTTTAGGACTACTTTAACTTGTTAGCACGCTCATTATTGCTGTTGGGAAAATCCACCATTGTTGAGACACTTTCCCCTACTTTGTCCACCAGGCCTCTGGTTACTCATGCTTAATTTTGACATGTACTTGGCATAAGAAAACGACAGAATCCTCTTTGCGTTTGAAAGAATATTTGCCCTTACGTTTTTTGATAAAGTCAAATAACTAGAATTATCCACAACTAAATAAACAACAACAACAACAAAAACGCACACGTACAAGGACTCACTGAAATTTGTTTGGGTCTCTGATGGAGAATAGACAAACAATGTTATCATGTTTAAACGTTTTACTTTGTTACATGCTTGATTGACCTCGAGCGCATGTGTCCTTGAGCAAAGTTACAGATGTATCAGTTCATGGGAAGGCTACTCATTTGCATGTACTGTCAATAAAGGCCAGCAGGAGCTGCGAGAGTTCAGGTTTCGGTTTGAGAAGCGAGCACGAGTTAGTGCGGCTTCAAATGATCGTTCCTCCTGCCTGGCAGTCAAAGACGATCTGTTCCTGGGTCGAGTCTCTGTTCAACTGTCCGAGTGAGAATCTCTGACAGTCTCCTTATAATCAGAAACATCAATGAAGTCGTGGAAGCCCCAATTGCAACATGCCTGCCCACTTGCCCACTGCGCTCTTGTCAGCAGTGTAATGGCAGAAGGTGCCAATTCTTAAATTCAGACTTTCCTCGACACTTTAAAAACCCAAAATAAACAAACATCAAATCTGTGATATTAGCAGGCTCCTTTCTCTGTTGTGTGTTGCAGGTCTTCAAAGCATCAATATCAAAATGTCCTCAAAGCAAGAAGGAGCAAAAAACATCACGTGACTGATCAGAAGATGCCTTAGTCGTACAAGCTACTGTTTCAGACCGCTCAGCTCCCAGTTACCCCCAAGCCCCGCCCCAAACTCCCTAGGGGGCCTGGGCAACAGGGGGCCATGCTGGGCACCAGGCCAAAAAGCAGCAGGCAATCGCTGTGGCGCTTTCTGCTCCCGCCTCGCGTCCGTCAGGAGCGAGTGGTGTTGGCCCGTAGCGAGAGCCTGCCCAGTGACCAGGTTCTGAAGATCATCGTCACGGAGACCACGGTGATCAAGGCCGGCTCAGGGGTCTGGAACCGCCGCTCCCTCACCTACCTGGCCCTCTGGTACTTCTTCAGCTTCTGTAACCTGTTCCTCAACAAATACATCCTGTCGCTGTTGGAGGGGCAGCCGAGCATGCTGGGTAAGGACGGACGACGAGGGAACTGCTCCACTTTCCATTTGTTTTTACTGTGGACCAACTTACGAAACGTGCAGTCTTTTTAGCGTTCACTACAACAGTTTCAGAAAATTCTACCAAACAGGTGTGATATAAACATTTGTAAGTCACAAATCAGATTGCAACAGTGAAATACAGTGTGTGTGTGTGTATGTGTGTGTGTGTGTGTGTGTGTGTGTGTGTGTGTGTGTGTGTGTGTGTGTGTGTGTGTGTGTGTGTGTGTGTGTGTGTGTATTAATATATACAGAGGAAAAATCCATTTGATCCATCTTTGGATCTGTGGGTTGCGGTATGAATCAAGGACAGAACGTCTCCAAGTGTAATGATTGCAAGGCGCTTTACT